>JAOZJS010000233.1:0-56018 GCA_025882695.1 Amerodectes protonotaria | reverse complement strand
GGGGGCAATATCAGGCTGCAGCCTCAGGCTGTGTTCATGATATTCAACAGGTGGCAGCCCCCTGAGGCTGTGCTCATATTCAACAGGTGGTAGCCCCCTGAGGCTGGAATCATATTCAACAAGTGGCAGCCCCCTGAGGCTGAGATCATATTCAACAAGTGGCAGCCCCCTGAGGCTGAGATCATATTCAACAAGTGGCAGTCCCCTGAAGTTGAATTCATATTCAACAGGTGGCAGCCCAGTGAGCTTGAGTTCACATTTGATTCAACAGGTGGCAGCCCATTGAGCTTGAGTTCACATTTGGTTCAACAAGTGGCAGCCCCCTGAGGCTGGGATCATACTCAACAAGTGGCAGCCCCCTTGGCTGGGATCATATTCAACAGGTGGCAGTCCCCTTGGCTGTGTTCATATTCAACAGGTGGCAGCCCCCTGAGGCTGTGTTCATATTCAACAAATGGTAACCCCTGAGGCTGGAATCATATTCAACAAGTGGTAGCCCCTTGAGGCTGGAATCATATTCAACAAATGGTAACCCCTGAGGCTGGAATCATATTCAACAAGTGGTAGCCCCTTGAGGCTGGAATCATATTCAACAGGTGGCAGCCCCCTGAGGCTGTGTTCATTTTCAACAGGTGGCAGGCTTTTTGATTTTTTTATACTTTGAAAGTACTTCACTTATATACTTGCAATGTATGAATTGTACTTTTTTGAATTTGTTCATAATAATTTTGGCGCCTAACATCAAACCGTCGATTTTCATATTTCACTCAACAGGTGGCAGCCCCCTGAGGCTGGAATCATATTCAACAGGTGGCAGCCCCCTGAGGCTGGGATCATATTCAACAACAATTTTTTATACTTTGAAAGTGCTTCACTTATATATTTGCGATGTATGAATTGTACTTTTTTGAATTTGTTCATAATAATTTTGGCGCCTAAAAACAAACCGTCGATTTTCTCGAGAAACCTACCACACGGACTGCACGGACACGGAGTGCAATTTTTCGCCCAACCTCACGGGTCTGACTACTTGCGGCCTACCAAAGGAAAAGCATTCTTGATTTTTTTACTCTTTGAAAGTACTTTACTGACATACTTACCAGTGTATGAATTGTACTTTTTTGAATTTGTTCTCGATAATTTTGGCGCCGAAAATCATATCCATTTGAACCTTGATATAATATGCCATATTGTCGGTGTTTGAGGATAGTTAGGATGTGTGTTTCTGTTTCTTCAAAACACTCCGATTGGTTTGGCTGGTCGACTTCGTACAACTGAATGACTTTAACAAAAAACAAAAGACGCTTTTATACAAAAACGAGACATGAAAATTTACAATGATGATGACAATGATTCAGAGGCAATAAATAATGAGTAACACTATGCTATGCTATCGTTACCATTAATGCTAACGCTAACATATTTTGAACTCAAGTCATCAAATATTTTGCCGCCTGGACGATGAGACGATTTATAATTCTATTGACTGACAGATGGCAGCATCTGAGCATGACGGCAGCGTGATGCATGCTGTTAGTCATGTTCAAAAAAGTTGCCTAATTCGGCTAGCAGATGACGCTGTTGTCCAGCGTCCACACTACATACCTCCAATGTTTCGCCGTTTATTCATTTAGTAAGCGTTCAACTGTTGCTTAGCCAACTGTTGCACAGCCCACTGTTGCATAGTCAACTGTTGCATAGCCAACTGTTGCTTAGCCAAATTTTGCATAGCCCACTGTTGCACAGCCCACTGTTGAACAGCCCACTGTTGCTTAGCCAACTGTTGAACAGCCGACTGTTGCACAGCCAACTGTTGCATAGCCAACTGTTGCTCAGCCCACTGTTGCTTAGCCAAATGTTGAACAGCCAACTGTTGCTCAGCCCACTGTTGCTTAGCCAAATGTTGAACAGCCGACTGTTGCACAGCCAACTGTTGCGTAGCCAACTGTTGCACATCCCACTGTTGCGTAGCCAACTGTTGCACATCCCACTGTTGCGCAGCCAACTGTTGCACAGCCAACTGTTGCTCATCCCACTGTTACACTGCTAACTGTTGCTTAGCCAAATGTTGAACAGCCCACTGTTGCTTAGCCAACTGTTGCACATCCCACTGTTGCGTAGCCAACTGTTGCACAGCCAACTGTTGCTCATCCCACTGTTACACTGCCAACTGTTGAACAGCCAACTGTTGCACAGCCCACTGTAGCTTAGCCAAATGTTGAACAGCCAACTGTTGCTCAGCCCACTGTTGCTTAGCCAACTGTTGCTCATCCCACTGTTGCACTGCCAACTGTTGCTCGCTCAGCCAACTGTTGCACAGCCAAGCTCTAATTCAAAGTTGACTTCATTGCATTGCATTGGAAAAAAAATTTTTGCGCGCTTGCTGTTTGTCGCGCCTTGTTTGAAAAAATGATAATTTAAAAATTAAATTAAATTAAATGAAGAATTAAAATTTAAAAATTTAATGATAACAATGTATGGTTTTTTGAATATATATTTGCTTCCGGTGAATCGTTATTTTCACATTTATTTAAACAATTTATCCGCGTTGACCCACAATTGAAAGAAATATTCTTTCCTCCGCAGCAACGAATGTACAGTATAGGATTCAACATGGGCTTCAACGTTGGCTTCACGCATCCACGATGTTGTCTCCGACGTGGTGTAGCTTAATGATAATGTTTCTTCGCGTTCGATTTGTGATTCGATCTCCTTCTCGTCGAAACCAGGCGGACGAATCACGGTGATTGGCTCTTCTGATTCCAATGGATCACTAAGACCCACTTCGTTTTCGGCCATCACCCTAACTTTATACGAACGATTCTCTTGCAAATCTTTGATCTGTAAACGATGCACGTTTGCATCCACTTTGCCCACCTGTATCCACATGGTACGGCGTACATCTTTGGCGGCCACCACATAGCCGGTGATCGGCGATCCACCATCGTGTTCCGGTTTACCCCATTCAATCATAATGGCCGATGGGCTCACGGTACGCATTTCCAACGGAGCGCTCGGGATTCCTGGCGGTGTAGCATCCTTGCAAAGCTGGATGGGATATTCCGATTCCAGCGGTTCACTTTGCCCAAGAGCATTCTCGGCTATCACACGAATGTTGTATTCATATTTGGACGATAGGTTGTTTATGGTGAAGCTCAACACATCCGGATTGACGATCGCTTCACGTATCCAGGAATTTTCAAAAGTTAGCTTCCTTTCAATAATGTAATTGGTCAGTTCTAATCCACCGTTGGAGAACGGTGGCTTCCAGGACACCATCAACGAGCCTTTGGTCAATTCGTTCATTTCCAGCGGTCCAATTGGACAGGTCGGTGGACCATAACGACATTTTACCGTTACACGATCTTCCGGATAGTATGGATCACTGTAATCAATCTCGTTTCGGCATGTTATCCTCAATTCATAGGTTTTCTCTTTTTCAAGATTTTCAATCTTTGCCGTCAATGTTTCGCCATCGGTTTTGGCCGCACGTTTCCATTCTTTTGTTCCTTGTTCACGGATTTCGACCAAATACTCTAGTAATGGTGAATTACCATCATATTCTGGCGGATTCCAATGCAGATTGAATGAATCCTCGGTGTGATCACTGGTTTTGATCGGTCCGGTCGGTGGTGAAGGTTTCTCCAGGATTTTCTTGCACAAAACCGATTCCGTTACGGTCGGATCACTGGTACCAAATTCATTGATTGAACTGATCCGGAATCTATATCTGGTTCCGGCGGTCAATTGTCTTACTTTATATGTGAATTGATTTCCGTCCACTCTGGTCACCTCTTTCCATTCTTGTCCGAATTTGGCTTCGCAAATTTCAATCAAATAGAACAATATTGCCGATCCTCCATCGTCTTTGGGCGGATTCCAGGATAGTTCAACAGAATTATCACTGCTGGTAACACAACGTATCGGTTGTTCCGGTGGTCCCGGTCTCTTCAACATCCTCAATTCAAAATCATATTTACTTTCGCCGGCACTGTTCACCAAATGCAGCGTATAGATTCCTGCATCTTCCAATGAAAAATTCTTGATGACCAACATTGTGCTATCCATCGAATCATCCTCAACGATGATTTTACCACCGCTCTTCAATTTCACTGCACCTTTATACCAATTGATTTCCGGTGCTGGATAACCATGCACTTCACATTGGATCGAATGTTCGCTGCCCTGTTTCACTTTGGACAACAATTCTTCTTGATTGAACTTAGCATACGGTTTCTCCTCAATCACCAACTTGGTGGATGTTTCATCGTGGCCATGTTTATTGGTCGCCACACATTTGTACAGATCCGACCATTCCAGAGTACATTCTTTGATGATCAACGTGGATGATGTTTGATCATGTTTTAGGATTATATTCTCATCATCCTCATCGATTTGTTCATCATCTTTGTACCAACGGATTTCCGGTGTTGGATTACCAATCGCCTTGCATTCCAAAGTGACCGTACCGGATGGTTGTACGCTGACCAACGATGGTAATGATTGTATGAATGTTGGGGGTTCTTCTTTAAATTGTTCTTCCATCAACACCGGTTTGCTTTCCGGTGATGGTTCACTTTTTCCCGCTTTGTTGATGGCATACACCCGAAACACGTAGCTAACATTGTGTTTGAGATTTTTGATCTTCACATGTTGTTCGGTGATGAATTCATTGTATTCTTTCCAATTTTTCGCCTTGTGCTCTTTGTATTCAACAATGTAATTGGTGATCGGGGATCCGTTGTCTTTCTTCGGTTCTTGCCATACCAATATCAGTGAATTGTTGCTAACATTCATGGCGGTTGGCTGTCCTGGCGGATCCGGTTTGTCGATGATGAACAGCTCAAAGTGTGTTATGTATTGGCCGATGCTGTTCTCCAAGCTCAATTTATACAGGCCAATATCGGAATCTTCGAAATTCTTGATGGTCAATATGGTTCGGCTCATCATGATCTCCACCGAGGCTTTTTTCGATGTTTTCAACATCTTACCGGAATGATACCATTCAACTTTGGGCGATGGATAACCCTCATAAGAGATGTCCAAAGCGAAATTTTCATTGCGCACCGCAAAGTATCTCCGACAATCGGTCAAAACTTTTGGTGGTGTCATAACGGAAAGCTTTCCGGTTGATCGTTGTCCACGACACAAAACCGTGTAATAACCACGATCGTTGATGTTCACCTTTTTGATTATTAATTTTTTCTGTTTACCACTGCTGCTCATTCTGATTCGTTCATCCGGTTCAATCACTTGATCATCTTTCATCCATACCACTTCATATTGTTCATCGACCACTTCCACCGAAAGCGTGGCTGTTTCACCTTCGTTAACATTGAAATCTTTCAATTTCAATATGAACACAATCGGTTCTTTGGACACGTTCAATTGAGTAGATGTTTGATCACCTTTGGCCAAACAAGTATATTCACCACAATCGGTCATTTTTGTGTGGTGAATGATCAGCTTACGGATGTTTCCTTCGGAAATCAGCTTAACATTAGATGTTTCCGTTAATTCTTCACCATCATGATACCAGAAAACATCGACATCCGGTCGTGAAATTTCCACCTGTAGAATGGTTTCACAATTCTCATCGATCCAATATTCATCGTCTAATCGTTTCAAGAATTCCGTGCTAGGATATTGTACCATGAGTTTGGCTTTCGATGTTTGATTGTTCAACACACACGAGTATTCACCAACATCCTCCAATTTGGCCTGTTCAATGATCAATGTTTGTTGTTTGCCTTCGATATGCAAATATATTCGATCATCGAATGTCAACGGATTCTTGTTCTTGTACCATTGTAAGATGGCATCACCTTTGGACACTTCCACCGTGAATTGAGCATCTTCACCATATTTGACATTACAATCTTTCAGATCTTTGATGATCTCGGCCGGTAATTCCACCACTTCCAGATAACCAGCGCAACGATCCTCGCCCAACACACAAGTATATTCACCTTGATGAGAATTTTTCGATTTTTCAATCAATATCTTCCGATAGTGGCCATCCTTTATGAAATGATAATCATCATCGGTTTCGTCCAATGGTTGGCCATCCTTCAACCACACAACATCATCTTCTTCGGTGGTGATCTTCACCGAAAGCAATGTTTTTTCATTCTCATACACTTCAACATCGTTGAGACGTTCCAAAAATTTCGGCACCTTTTTCATCACCTCCACTTTGGCCTCATGTGAACACTGGCCGTATTCATTTTTGGCCACACATTTATATTGGCCATCGTGAAAGTTCTTGATCACATTGTTCACCGCCAGTACGCCTTCCTTGTCTTTTTGTCGGATCAAAAATGTGGATGAATGAAGTATCCGCTGTTCATTGTGATACCAGCTCAACACCGGTGTTGGATACCCCTTCACCTTGGTCTCCAACACCAGTTGATTGCCTTCGATCAATTTGACCGAATCAAATTTCTTCACAAACGATGGTTTTTCGATCTTTTGCTTGATGACCACCTTGAATGTTTGGCTATTTTCGCCATCCAAGTTTTGCGCACATATTTCATAGGTTCCATCGTCCAGATCGTCCACTTTGTCGCAATGGAATCGGTAATGATAGAAACAATCCTTCTCTTCGATCAATTCCAGAGTGTATTTCTCTTTGGTATGTATCAACTTTTCATTCTTCACCACCTTAACTTTTGGCTTCTCCACCGAATAAACGGAGAATTCAAAATCGAACGATTCATGCAGATCCACTTCAACGTATTCGGTGGTTTTCGAAAACAACGGAACACTTCGTGGTTCCTCTTCCGATTTGAATGGAAAATTATTGATGTAAATCTCTTCGTTCAAGAACGACATTTCTCCTTCGGCCGTTAACGTGAACGATTGTTTGGCAACACCAACATTGTTCTTCAAAACCATGGTATAGATTCCCGAATCGAATGTGTACACTTCTTCAAAATGCAGATATAGAATCTTCTTCTCATCACAATAGAGCTTTATCCGGGGATTCGGTTGTAATGTCTGGGATTCTTTGAAACAAACAAAATACATCGGATACGATCCGGTATAGTGGAACTCCAGGATCAAGCTTTCATTGGATTCAACCACTACCGGTGAATCGGGTGCTTCCACAAATGTTGGCGGTTCTTTTTGCACCAGAATATCCGCTTCCACATCCAACGTGGTACAATTGTCCATAAAATCGTTGATGGAATCATCCAGGTAAAGGGTGTAGGAAACATCATCGGTTACAAAATCGGCCGGGGCGAATCCAAATTCTTTGGTGATCTTCTTCCGTACAAACCACCAATCCTGGTTGACACGTTCAACCACATAGATCCGGTCACCTTGTTTCAACGAAATTATATTCGGTACTTCGGATATGTACGAATATTTACAGATCATCTCTTCGATCATTTTCGTTGATATATACTTTGGTTCCATTGATTCAACTTTGACCTTCAGCTCAGCACTGGCCTCTTCCACCGAATATTCTTTCGGTTTTTTCGGCATACTAATCGTATAGGAATCCGATGCATCCGTCACGGTTTGTTTGGATTTTTTCGATTTCCGCTTGATTATTATCTCGGTGGATATTTCATCATATTCCTTGGTGCTTATATCCAATTTTGCATACACCGAAGATTCATCCAATTCTGGTTTTTTCACCAATTTCACCGTCTCCTCAACGGTTTCATCTTCCGGTTGTTCTTTCTTGGCTGGTTTCGCCAATTTGATCGTTTCCTCTGCCGATTCTTCGCTATATTCTTTCTTCAATCGGATGGTTTCCTCGGCCGATTCATCCTCGCCCAAGTCCTCTTTTCGTTTGATCAATTTGATAGTTTCCTCCGCAGATTCTTCATCTTCCGCTTCTTTTGGTTTCTTCAATTTGATTGTTGTCTCCACTTCTTCTTCGTCCACTTCTTTTGGTTTGACCAATTTGATGGTCTCCTCAGCGGATTCAGAATCATCAATTTCTTTCGGTTTTTTCACTTTGATTGTCTCTTGGATTTCCGTTTCGTCCACTTCTTTTGGTTTGGTCAATTTTATAGACTCTTCCGCTGTATCTTCAGGCTTCTCGGCTTTAGGTTTCACCGCGGTCAAAGTTTCCTCAGTTGTGGTTGGTTCCTCTTTGGGCTCTCGTTCTTTTTTGATCTCCTCCTCCTCTGGTTTCGATTCTTTTCGTTTGATTTTCTTTGGTTTTTTCGGCTCTTCCTTCACCACTTCGATTATATCTTCTTTGATCTTGATCACAACATCTTTGACCACCTCTTTTTCAGTAACCTCATCTATGATCAATATTTTGCGCTCTTTTCGTTCCGGTTTGGGAGTCTTGTCCTGTGTTTCCGATATGTGTTCTTCGGGGGACTCGACTTCCGGTTTAGGTTCTTGTTCTTGCATGTCAGCATCTTCTGGAGCCTCAACCAAGTATGGTTGAACAACATCTTCCATCTTTGGTGTTTCCGGTTTTTCAGGCTCTTCCGGTTTCGATGATTTTCTTTTGATCTTTTTCGGTTTTTTCAATTCTTCCGGTTGTTGTTTCTCAACCGATTGATCATCTTGTTCGATTTTGGTCACAATAATATCTTCTTGAACCACAACCACTTCATCTTCGATTTGTTTGGTTATCTTCACGGTATGCTCTGCTGATTCTTCACTTATCTCCTTCGGTTTTACTGGCTTGGTCAATTTGATTGTTTCCTCCGCCGATTCTTCCACCGGTTCTTTGGGTTTGACCAACTTGATCGTCTCCTCAACAAAATCTTCCACAACCTCTTTTGGTTTGAACAATTTTATCGTTTCTTCTGCTGATTCTTCGCTTACTTCTTTCGGTTTGAATAGCTTGATGGTTTCCTCCGCGGATTCCTCATCAACACTTCGCTTTTTCGGCTTGATCAATTTGAACGTTTCCTCCACTGTTTGTTCTTCTTCCGGTTCCGGTTTGGTCAATTTGAAAGTTGCCTCAGCCGTCTCCTCATCGGCCGGTTTTTCCGGTTCTTTCTTCAATTTAATCGTCTCTTCTGCCGTTTCCTCCGGGACGATTTCCTTGGGTTTAACCAATTTGATTGTTTCCGCAACTGGTCCTTCTTCTGGTTCTGGCTCTTTTGGTCGGACCAGTTTGATTGTTTCCTCGACAGTTTCTTCTGGTTCCTCTTCTTCTTTAGGTTCTTCTACTTTTGGCTTTTCAGGTTCTTCCGGCGTTGATGGTTTCCGTTTGATCTTCAACGGTTTTTTGAGCTCCTCTGGTTCTTGTTTGACCACTTGTTGATCATCTTGTTCCAGAGGAGTCACATCTTCTTTGACTTCAACATCGGGCTTCAGCTCTGGTTGAGGTTTTTCCTCTTCTTTTGGTTCTTCGACTTTCGGTTTCTCAGGTTCTTCAGGCTTTGACGGTTTCCGTTTGATCTTCAACGGTTTTTTGGGCTCCTCTGGTTCTTGCTTGACCACTTGTTGATCATCTTGTTCCAGAGGAGTCACATCTTCTTTGACCTCGACATCTGGCTTCAGCTCTGGTTGAGGTTTTTCTTGTTCTTTTGGTTTTTCAGGTTCTTCCGGTTTTGATGGTTTCCGTTTGATCTTCAATGGTTTTTTGGGCTCCTCTGGTTCTTGTTTCACCACTGGTTGATCATCTTGTTGCAAAGGAGTCACATCTTCTTTGACCTCGACATCTGGTTTCAGCTCTGGTTGAGGCTTTTCTTCTTTTTTAGGCTCTTCAACTTTCGGTTTCTCAGGTTCTTCCGGTTTTGATGGTTTCCGTTTGATCTTCAACGGTTTTTTAGGTTCCTCTGGTTGCTGTTTATCCACCGGTTGATCTTCTTGAACCACTTGTTCAATTTGTTTGACCAATTTAACAGTTTCCTTAGCAGATTCTTCCTCAACTTCTTGAGGTTTCACCAGCTTGAATGTTGCCTCGGCTGTATCTTCTTCCGCTGGCTTTTCCGGTTCTTTCTTCAACTTGATCGTTTCCTCTGTTGTCTCTTCGAAAACTTCTTTGGGCTTGGTCAATTTGATTGTTTCCATCACTGGCTCTTCGTCTTCTGGTTCTGGTTCTTTTGGTCGGACCAATTTGATTGTTTCCTCAGTGATCTCTTCCGGTTTTTCCTCTTCTTTTGGTTCTTCGACTTTCGGTTTCTCAGGTTCTTCCGGTTTCGAAGGCTTCCTTTTGATCTTCAACGGTTTCTTGGGCTCCTCTGGTTCTTGTTTCACCATTTGTTGATCATCTTGTTCCAAAGGAGTCACATCTTCTTTGACTTCAACATCGGGCTTCAGCTCTGGCTGTGGTTTTTCCTCTTTTTTCGGCTCTTCTATTTTCGGTTTCTCAGGCTCCTCTGGTTTCGAAGGCTTCCTTTTGATCTTCAACGGTTTTTTGGGCTCCTCTGGTTCTTGTTTGACCACTTGTTGATCATCTTGCTGCAATGGAGCCACACCTTCTTTCACTTCAACATCTGGCTTTAGCTCCGGTTGTGGTTTCTCCTCCACTTTCGGTTTCTCAGGCTCTTCAGGTTTTTCCGGCTCTTCCGGTTTTGACGGTTTCCGCTTTATTTTCTTGGGTTTTTTCGGTTCTTCCGGCTCTTGCTTTTCGACCGGTTGATCTTCTTGTTGTTCCAGTGGAGTTTGGTCTTCTTGAACCACCTTTTCGATTTGTTTGACCAGTTCTAC
The DNA here is from genome assembly GCA_025882695.1 of Amerodectes protonotaria. Taxonomy (NCBI): domain Eukaryota; kingdom Metazoa; phylum Arthropoda; class Arachnida; order Sarcoptiformes; family Proctophyllodidae; genus Amerodectes; species Amerodectes protonotaria. Next base: position 45,380 of record JAOZJS010000233.1, on the reverse strand, counting down.
CGTCTCTTCGCTAACAACTTCCGGCTTGATCAATTTCAAAGTTTCCTCCACAGTTTCTTCTTCCGCCGGTTTTTCCGGTTCTTTCTTCAGCTTGATTGTTTCCTCTGTGGTCTCTTCGAAAACCTCTTTGGGCTTAGTCAATTTGATTGTTTCCATCACTGGCTCTTCTTCTGGTTCTGGTTCTTTTGGTCGCATCAGTTTGATTGTTTCGTCGGCGGTTTCTTCTGGTTTTTCCTCTTCTTTTGGTTCTTCAACTTTCGGTTTCTCAGGTTCTTCCGGTTTTGATGGTTTCCGCTTGATCTTCAACGGTTTTTTGGGCTCCTCTGGTTCTTGTTTCACCACTTGTTGATCATCTTGTTCCAAAGGAGTCACATCTTTTTTGACTTCAACATCTGGCTTCAGCTCTGGTTGTGGTTTCTCCTCTTCTTTCGGCTCTTCGACTTTCGGTTTTTCAGGCTCTTCGGGCTTTGATGGTTTCCGCTTGATCTTCAACGGTTTTTTGGGCTCCTCTGGTTCTTGCTTGACCACTTGTTGATCATCTTGTTCCAACGGAGTCACATCTTCTTTGACCTCGACATCTGGCTTCAGCTCCGGCTGTGGTTTTACCTCTTCTTTTGGTTCTTCGACTTTCGGTTTCTCAGGTTCTTCTGGTTTTGAGGGCTTCCGTTTGATTTTCAACGGTTTTTTCGGCTCCTCCGGCTCTTGTTTCACCACTTGTTGATCATCTTGTTCCAAAGGAGTTACATCTTTTTTCACTTCAACATCAGGCTTCAGTTCTGGTTGAGGCTTTTCTTCTTTTTTAGGCTCTTCAACTTTCGGTTTCTCAGGTTCTTCCGGTTTTGATGGTTTCCGTTTTATCTTCAACGGTTTTTTAGGTTCCTCTGGTTCTTGTTTCACCACTTGTTGATCATCTTGTTTTAAGGGAGCTACATCTTCTTTGACTTCAACATCCGGCTTCAGTTCTGGTTGAACCCTTTCCTCCAGTTTCGGTTTCTCAGGCTCTTCCGGTTTCGATGGTTTCCTTTTTATTCTCTTCGGTTGTTTTGGTTCTTTAGGTTCTTGCTTTTCGACCAATTGATCGGCTTGTTTCAACGGCGTGACATCTTCTTGAACCACTTCATCCATCTGTTTGATCTGTTCAACGGTTTTCTCGGCCGTTTCCTCCTCGACCACTTCTTCTGGTTTGATCAATTTGATCGTCTCTTCAGTCGTCGTATCCTCATCCACTAATTTCGGTATGGTCAATTTGATCGTTTCCACCTCTACTGGTTCTTCTTTTGGCGTAAACAGTTTGATTGTCTCTTCAATCGTTTTTTCTTCTTCCGGTTCTGGTTCCGGTTTCAATTCAATTATTTCCTCGCTTACAACCGTCTGCAAGTCTTCAGTTATATCCTTCTCGGGTGCTTCAACCACTTCCGGTTTCGATGGTCGTCTAATCGTCTTTTTAATCTTTGTCCTCGTCTCAACATCAACCACCGTCTCTACTTCCGGTTGAATCGCTTCTTCTTCTTTAGGCTCTTCAATAGGCACTTCTTGTGGTTTCATCTCCACCACTTCTTCCGTTTTGATCGGCTCCTGTGGTTTGGATGGTTTTCTTTTAATTTTCTTTGGCCTGGTCAGTTCTTCCGGTTCTTGCTTTTCGACCGGTTGATCTTCTTGTTCCAATGGAGTCACATCTTTTTGAACTTCAACATCCGGTTTGAGTTCTGACGGTTCAGACGGCTTCGGCTCCTCCTTCGGCTCCTCCTTCGGCTCTTCCTTCGGCTCCTCCATTTTTGTCTCTTCAGGCACTGGTTCTGGTTTCGATGGTTTCCGTTTGATCTTCTTCGGTTTCTTCGGCTCTTCCGGTTCTTGTTTGGCCACTTGTTGATCATCTTGTTCCAAACGGGCGACATCCTCTTGAACTTCAATTTCTGGCTTTAGTTCAACTTGTGGCTTCTCTTCGGGCTTCGGTTCAACGATAATTTCTTCTTCGGGTTTCGCCTCAACAACTTCTTCCGCTGTTTTGGTCGGTTCCTGCGGTTTGGATGGTTTTCTCTTGATTTTCTTCGGTTTTTTCGATTCTTCCGGCTCTTGCTTATCGACCGGTTGGTCGTCTTGTTCCAAACGAGCGACATCCTCTTGAACTTCAATATCCGGCTTTAGTTCAAGTTGCGGTTTCTCTTCTTCTTCAGGTTTCGATTCAATAATTTCTTCAGTGACCGTGGTGGTCACCTCTTTCGAAACATCTCGCTCTGGTTCTTCAATGGCAATTTCCGTTTTGGATTCTCGTCTTGGTTTGATTTTTTTCACCATCTTTTTCGTTTCTATATCAACCGTAGATTCTATTTCCGGTTTTATTTCTTCTTCTTCATCTTCTTTAGGCGCTTCCACCGGTTCTTCTTTGGGTTTAAGATCAACCACTTCTTCGGTGGTGGTGGTTTTCACCGGCTCTTCAGCCACTAATAATGGTTCATCCGGTTTGGACTTCTTCCGTTTGATTTTCTTCGGTTTATCCGGTTTGATCTCTTCATCTTTAGGTTCTTCTACGGGTTCTTCTACCGGTTTTGGAGCCTTTTCCTCTTCCGGTTCCGCTGGTTCTTCTTGGTCAGGTTTCAATTCGATCACCTCTTCTGTAACCGAAGTGGTAACTTCTTCAACAACATCCTTACCGGGGGCTTCGACCACCTGTGGCTTGGATTCACGTCTTATTGTCTTTTTAACTTTGGTCACTGTTTCCACATCGACTGTAGTTTCGATGATTGGTTCCACCACTTCTTCTTCTTCTTCTTCTTTTACTTCTTCAATAGGCACTTCCGTTGGTTTGAGATCAACCAATTCTTCCGTCACCGTTTTAGCTGGTTCTTCCACAATCGGCTTCGCTTCAGGTTCGTCTTGTTTGGATGATCTCCTGGTTTTGATTTTCTTCGGTTTCAACGGTTTTTCTTCCTGCACTTCTTCCACGATCGGTTTTTCTCCTCGTTTCGTTTCTTCTTTGACCAGCTTGTCTTCAATCGGTTTATCTTCTTCTTCCGGTTCCACCTCTTTGACCGGTTCTTCCACTGGTTCTGGTTCCAAATCGATTATCTCCTCGCTTACGGTGGTTCGTGTATCTTCGGAAACATCCGGTTTCGGTTCTTCAACCATTTCTGGCTTGGATTCTCTTCGTTTAGGCTTTTTCACCTTCGTTTTCACTGTTGTCTCCACATCAACAGTCGTCTCTAATTCTGGCTTCACCTCTTCTTCTTCTTCCGGTAGCTCCACGGGCTCTTCAATAGGTTTCAATTCAACCACTTCTTCTGTGACAGCTTTTTCCGGTTCTTCAGCTTCGAGCACTTCCGGCTTGGACGGTTTCCGCTTAATTTTCTTCGGCTTTTTCGGCTCTTTACTTGGTTCTTCTTCCACTAAAGGCTCTTCAGCGGGCTTCTCTTCTTCATCATCCGGTTTCAATTCGATGATCTCTTCGGTCACCGTAACTGTTGTATCATCCGTCACATCTGGTTTTTCCGGAGCTTCAACCATTTCCGGTTTGGATTCCCGTCGTTTAGGCTTCTTCACCATCTTTTTCACTGTTGTTTCCACATCTAAAATTTCTTCTATTTCCGGTCTAAGCTCTTCTTCTTCTTCTGGTTCTTCGGGTAGTTCCACGGGCACTTCTGCAGGTTTTAATTCAACCGCTTCTTCTGTCACAACTTTGGATGGTTCTTCGGCTTCGGGAACTTCCGGTTTGGAAGGTTTCCGCTTGATTTTCTTCGACTTTTTCGGTTCTGATTCTGGTTTCAGCTCTTCTTCCGCTAACGGTTCTTCCGACGGTTTCTTTTCTTCAACGTCGGGCTTCAATTCGATTACCTCTTCTGTCACCGTCACTGTCGTATCTTCGGTAAGCTCCTTCTCGGGCGCCTCAACAACTTCCGGTTTGGATTCTCTTCGTTTAATTTTCTTGATTTTCTTTTGTTTAGTTTCAACATCCACTGTTTCCTCTAGTTCCGGTTTTAGCTCTTCTTCTTCTTCGGGTAGTTCCACAGGCTCTTCAACAGGTTTCAATTCAACCACTTCTTCTGTCACAACTTTTTCCGGTTCCGGTTCAGCCTCCAGAACTTCGGGCTTGGAAGGTTTCCTCTTGATTTTCTTCGGTTTTTTCGGCTCTTTACTTGGTTCTTCCTCCACTGATGGTTCCTCAAATGGCTTCTCCACTTCATCATCTGGTTTCAATTCGATGACCTCTTCCGTCCTCGGCTCTTCCTCAGGATGAGGCTCCTCTTCCACCGGTTCTTCAACCGTTGGCTCACCTTCTTTTTCCGTTACTTCAGGTTTGGACGGTTTACGCTTCAGTTTTTTAGGCTTTTTAGGCTCCTCCGATGGTTTATCCTCCTCGATGGTTTCTTCTTCTGGTTTCAATTCGATGATCTCTTCGGTAACGGTAACTGTTGTATCTTCGGTAACCTCTTTTTCTGGTGCTTCTACGATTTCCGGTTTGGATTCCCGTCGTTTAATCTTTTTCACCTTCTTTTGTTTAGTTTCAACATCTACTGTTTCATCTAGCTCCGGCATTAATTCTTCCTCTTCCTCAGGTAGTTCCACAGGCTCTTCAACAGGTTTCAATTCAACCGCTTCTTCTGTCACAACTTTTTCCGGTTCTTCTTCAACTTTAGGTTCCTCTTTCTCTGGTTTGGATGGTTTTCGCTTGATTTTCTTCGGTTTTTTAGGCTCTTCCGCTGGTACCTCTTCAGGTTTCTCTAATTCTTCTTCTTCTGGTTTCAATTCGATGACCTCTTCGGTAACAGTCGTATCTTCGGTCACCTCTTTGTCGGGCGCCTCAACAACTTCTGGCTTGGATTCTCGTCGTTTAACCTTCTTGACTTTCTTTTGTTTTGTTTCAACATCTACTGTTTCCTCTAGTTCTGGCTTCAATTCTTCCTCTTCCTCCGGTAGTTCAACGGGCTCTTCAACAGGTTTTAATTCAACCACTTCTTCTGTCACTACTTTTTCCGGTTCTTCAGCTTCCACAATTTCAGGCTTGGAAGGTTTCCTCTTGATTTTCTTCGGCTTTTTTGGCTCTTTACCAGGTTCTTCTACCGCAGAAGGCTCTTCAGATGGTTTCACTTCTTCATCCGGTTTCAATTCGATGATCTCTTCAGTCACGGTAACTGTTGTATCATCGGTCACATCTGGTTTTTCGAACGCTTCAACCATTTCTGGCTTGGATTCTCTTCGTTTAGGCTTCTTCAACTTCTTTTTGACTGTTGTTTCCACATCTAAAATTTCTTCTATTTCCGGTTTTAGCTCTTCTTCCGGTTCTTCTAATAATTCCACGGGCTCTTCAACAGGTTTCAATTCGATGCCTTCTTCGGTGACAACTTTGGTAGGTTCTTCAGCCTCGAGAACTTCCGGCTTGGAAGGTTTTCTCTTGATTTTCTTAGGCTTTTTAGGTGCTTCTTTAGGTTCGTCCTCTGCGGGCGGTTCTTCAGCTGGTTTCTCTTCTTCAACATCAGGCTTCAATTCGATTACCTCTTCCGTCACCGTAACGGTTGTCTCCTCGGTTACCTCTTTTTCCGGTGTTTCAACAATTTCCGGTTTGGATTCCCGTCGTTTAATTTTCTTGATTTTCTTCTGTTTTGTTTCAACATCCAATGTTTCGTCTATTTCTGGTCTCAATTCTTCTTCTTCTTCGACTATTTCCACAGGCTCTTCGACAGGTTTCAAATCAATGGCCTCTTCGGTGACGATTTTCGAAGGTTCTTCGATCTCCTCTGGTTTCGTGGGTTTCTTTTTAAGCTTTTTCGGTTTCTTAGGTTCATCTTTCAATTCCTCGATTGGCTCTTCCTCCGGCTGAGGTTCTTCTTCCACCGGTTCCTCTTCCTTTTGCACTATTTCATCTTCCTTTTCCGTTACTTCAGGCTTGGATGGTTTCCTCTTTATTTTCTTTGGCTTTTTAGGCTCCTCCGATGGTTTATCCTCTTCTTCTTCTGGTTTCAATTCGATGATCTCTTCGGTAACCGTAACTGTTGTATCTTCTGTTACCTCTTTTTCTGGTGCTTCTACTATTTCCGGTTTGGATTCCCTTCGTTTGATCTTTTTCACTTTCTTTTGCTTGGTCTCAACATCTACAGTTTCCTCTAGTTCTGGCTTCAATTCTTCCTCTTCCTCCGGTAGTTCCACAAGCTCTTCAACAGGTTTCAATTCAACCACTTCTTCTGTCACAACTTTTTCCGGTTCTTCAGCTTCCACATTTTCGGGCTTTGAAGGTTTCCTTTTGATTTTCTTAGGCTTTTTCGGTTCCTTTTCTGCCACTAGTTCTTCGGATGGCTCCTCGGGCTCCTTCGGCCCCTCTGATGGCTTCTCTTCTTCCACGTCGGGCTTCAATTCGATGATCTCTTCCGTAACCGTAACTGTTGTCTCCTCGGTAAGCTCTTTCTCGGGCGCCTCAACAATCTCCGGTTTAGATTCCCGTCGTTTTATCTTTTTCACTTTTTTCTGTTTCGTTTCCACATCTACTTTTTCTTCTAGTTCCGGTTCGAGCTCTTCTTCTGCTTCCTCTTCTTCCGGTAATTCCACTGGCTCTTCAACAGGTTTCAATTCGATGCCTTCTTCTGTTACAACTTTGGCAGGCTCCTCAGCTTTTTCAGCCTCCGTCTTTGATGGTTTTCGTTTGAGCTTTTTGGGCTTTTTCGTTGGCTCTTTACTTGGTTCGTCCTCTACGGACGGTTCTTCAGCGGGTTTCTCTTCTTCTTCTGGTTTCAATTCGATCACCTCTTCCGTCACCGTAACGGTCGTCTCCTCGGTCACCTCTTTTTCTGGTGCTTCAACTATTTCCGGTTTGGATTCACGTCGTTTAATCTTTTTCACCTTCTTTTGTTTTGTTTCAACATCAAGTGTTTCTTCTAGTTCCGGTTTTAGCTCTTCTTCTTCTTCAGGTAGCTCCACAGGCTCTTCGACAGGCTTCAATTCAATGCCTTCTTCGGTGACAACTTTGGCAGGTTCTTCAGCTTCCACAATTTCGGGCTTGGAAGGTTTCCTTTTGATTTTCTTGGGCTTTTTAGGTGCTTCTTTAGGTTCGTCCTCTGTGGATGGTTCTTCAGCGGGTTTCTCTTCTTCAACGTCCGGTTTCAATTCGATTACCTCTTCTGTCACCGTAACGGTCGTATCTTCGGTCACCTCTTTTTCCGGTGCTTCAACAACTTCCGGTTTAGATTCTCGTCGTTTAATCTTTTTCACCTTTTTCTGTCTAGTTTCAACATCAACTGTTTCTTCTATTTCCGGTTTAAGCTCTTCTTCCGGTTCTTCTTCTTCCGGTTCTTCGAATGGTGTCTCGCTTGGTTTCAGTTCAATCGTTTCTTCAGTTGTGACTACCTTTTCCTCATCCTCCTCCTTTTCCGGTTCCGGTTTGGTGGGCTTTTTCTTCAATTTTTTCTTCAGTTTCTTCGGCTCATCTTCAGTCTGGTCTTCCATGGTTGGCTCTTCTTCACTTGGTGCCAATTCTATCACCTCCTCTTGAACCTTGACCGTGACCTCTTCATCCACAACAATCACTTCTCCTGGAACCTCCACCACCACCGGCTCGGCAGCTTTCTTCTTTTTCTTCTTCTCTTCTTTTTTGGTGGTGACTTGAACCTCTTTATCCTCGAGTTCCGATTCGATTTCTTCATCCTTCACCTCCTCTTCTTCCTGTGGTTCTCCTTCAAACTTGATGGTGGTTCGTGGTGATTTCTTCAGCTTTTTAATCACCTTCTTCTTCGTCGGTTGTTTCTTCTCTGGTTCTGGTTGATCTTCCGATTTCGGTTCGTGTTCTTCGATTTCATCTGAAAAAAATTTTGAGAAAAAAAATGGTTAATCGGTTTTCACCAGTTCCTGATCCTGATCCTGTCTACCTTTATCTTCGGATAGCTCTATTTTGGCTTGTAAATCAATTTTCTCTAGCTCATTATCATCATCATCACCACTCATGTCTTTGATCACTAATTCATCATTCTCAATCTCGATTTTTATTTCTTTTACATCGGAATATAATGAAACTACCGGTTGTTGACATGGTGATCCATCATCGTCATCCGATTTGGCCTCTTCGATTTGTACCGTTGACATTTCTGGTTCACCTTGTTTTGAATCAACCCTTTCCTTCTTGGTCGCCTTTCCTTTTGGTTTCCGTTTTTTAGGCTCGTCTTCATGGTCGGGCTTCTCTTCTTCAACATCTGGTTTCGATTCGATTACCTCTTCGGTGACCGTAACTGTCGTATCTTCCAGCACCTCTTTTTCTGGTGCTTCAACTATTTCCGGCTTGGATTCCCGTCGTTTGATCTTTTTCACCTTTTTCACCTGTTTAGTTTCAACATCTACAACTTCTTCAAGTTCCGGTTTTAGCTCTTCTTCTTCTTCCGGTTCTTCGGCTATTTCCACTGGTACAGGTTTCAGTTCAACCACTTCTTCTGTTACCATTATGGATGGTTCTTCCCCTTCCTTAGTTTCGGGCTTGGATGGCTTTCGTTTAATCTTTTTAGGCTTTTTCGTTGGCTCTTTACTTGGTTCGTCCTCTGTGGACAGTTCTTCTAACGGTTTCTCTTCTTCCTCTGGCTTCAATTCGATTACCTCTTCGGTAACAGTAACTGTTGTATCTTCGGTAACTTCCTTGTCTGGTGCTTCAACGATTTCTGGCTTCGATTCTCGTCGTTTGATCTTTTTCAGCTTCTTTTGTTTTGTTTCCACATCCACTGTTTCTTCTATTTCCGGTTTCAGCTCATCTTCCGCTTCTTCTGGGAGTTCCACAGGCTCTTCAATTGGCTTCAAATCGATGGCCTCTTCCGTGGTAACTTTGCCCGGTTCTTCGACCTCGGCGACATCCGGCTTGGACGGTTTCCTCTTTATTTTCTTCGGCTTTTTAGGCTCTTCAGACGGTTTCTCTTCTTCTTCAACATCGGGCTTCAATTCTATTACCTCTTCAGTCACCGTAACGGTCGTCTCCTCGGTTACCACTTTTTCGGGAGCTTCTACAACTTCCGGTTTGGATTCTCTGCGTTTAATTTTCTTGATTTTCTTCTGTTTTGTCTCCACATCTAACGTCTCTTCGATTTCGGGCTTGACCTCTTCCTCTTTTTCCGGTAAGTCAATAGGCTCTTCAACAGGTTTCAGTTCGACCACTTCTTCTGTGATAACCTTTTCCGTTTCTTCAGCCTCCGAAACATCCGGCTTGGATGGTTTTCTCTTTATTTTCTTCGGCTTTTTCGGCTCTTTACCTGGTTCGTCTTCTGTGGACGGTTCTTCCAAAGGTTTCTCTTCTTCTTGCGGTTTTGATTCGATCACTTCATCCGTCACCGTATCGGTGGTTTCCTCCGATACTTCTTTGTCCTCGGTTTCCACATCCTCTGGTTTCGATCCTCGCCTCTTGATCTTTTTCATTTTTTTCTTTGTTTTCTCTTCTAGTTGTGATTCTTCTTCTGGCTTGGATTCTTCCTCCTTTTCCGGCTCCTCCTCGGCTTGTGCAACAGGTTTCGCTTCTTCAGTTTGTGCTTCCTCCATCTCTGGTTTCGATGATTTGCGCTTGATTTTCTTTGGTTTTTTGGGCTCTTCACCTGGTAACACCTCTTCCGGTTTCTCTGTCTCCTCGTCGTCTTCGGGTTTCAACTCGATGACCTCTTCCGTCACCGTGACTGTTGTTTCTTCCAAAATTTCTTTATCTCCTGCTTCTACAACTTCCGGTTTAGATTCCTTTCGTTTAATTTTCTTTACTTTCTTCTTTTTAGCTTCAACATCGACTGTTTCTTCTGTTTCCGGCTTGACCTCTTCCACTTCTTTTTCGCACGGTAGTTCCACAGGCTCTTCAACAGGCTTCAACTCAATAGCCTCTTCGGTGGCAATTTTGGTAGGCTCTTCAGCTTCCACAATTTCGGGCTTGGATGGCTTTCGTTTCAGCTTTTTGGGCTTTTTTGCCGGTTCTTTACCTGGTTCGTCCTCTGTGGACGGTTCTTCAACAGGTTGGACTTCATCGTCGGGCTTCAATTCGATTACCTCTTCTGTCACCGTAACGGTCGTCTCTTCGGTTACCTCTTTTTCTGGTGCTTCAACCATTTCCGGCTTGGATTCTCTTCGTTTAATCTTTTTTACCTTCTTTTGTTGAGTTTCCACATCCATTATCTCTTCTATTTCCGGTTTCACCTCCTCTTCTCCTTGTTCGACAATTTCTACCGGTTCTTCTACCGGTTTCAATTCGATACCTTCTTCGGTTACAACTGTGGCTGGCTCTTCCACCTCTTCCGGCTTGGATGGCTTTCGCTTGATTTTCTTTGGTTTTTTAAGCTTTTCGCTCGGTTCCTCTTCAGGTTTCTCTACTTCTTCCTCTTCATCAGGCATCAATTCGATGATCTCTTCGGTAACAGTTACTGTTGTATCTTCGGTCACCTCTGTCTCGGGCGCCTCAACAATTTCCGGCTTGGATTCCCGTCGTTTAACCTTCCTGACTTTCTTTTGTTTAGTTTCAACATCTACTGTTTCCTCTAGTTCTGGCTTCAATTCTTCCTCTTCCTCCGGTAGTTCAACGGGCTCTTCGACAGGTTTCAATTCAACCACTTCTTCTGTCACAACCTTATCCGGTTCTTCAGCTTCCGTAATTTCCGGCTTGGACGGTTTCTTTTTGATTTTCTTCGGCTTCTTTGGTTCTTTACCAGGTTCTTCTTCCGCAAAAGGCTCTTCAGCAGGTTTCTCTTCTTCATCCGGTTTCAATTCGATGATTTCTTCCGTCACTGTAACGCTTGTCTCTTCGGTTAACTCTTTCTCGGGCACGTCAACCATTTCTGGTTTTGATTCCCGTCGTTTAATCTTTTTCACCTTCTTTTGTTTCGTCTCAACATCAACTATTTCTTCTAGTTCCGGTTTGAGCTCTTCTTCTTCTGGTTCTTCAACTATTTCCACAGGCTCTGCAACAGGTTTCACTTCAATGGCCTCTTCGGTGGTAATTGTAGTAGGCTCTTCTGCTTCCATAACTTCGGGCTTGGATGGCTTTCGTTTGAACTTTTTAGGCTTTTTGATAGGTTCTTCACCTGGTAACACCTCTTCAGGTTTTGATTCCTCATCTTCTGGTTTCAATTCGATTACCTCTTCCGTCACCGTAACTGTTGTCTCCTCAGTCATCTCTGTTTCGGGCGCCTCCACAATCTCTGGTTTAGATTCACGTCGCTTAATCTTTTTTACTTTCTTTTGTTTAGTTTCAACATCTACCGTTTCCTCAAGTTCCGGCTTCAATTCTTCCTCTTCCTCTTCCTCTGGTAGCTCCACGGGCTCTTCAACAGGTTTCAGTTCGACCTCTTCTACTGTCACAACTTTTTCCCGTTCTTCAGCCTCGATTACGTCTGGTTTGGATGGTTTCCTCTTTACTTTCTTCGGCTTTTTTGGTTCTTTACCTGGTTCGTCCTTTGTGGACGGTTTTTCCGAAGGTTTCTCTTCTTCATCATCTGGCTTCAATTCAATTATTTCCTGAGTAACGGTAACGGTTGTCTCCTCGGTTACCTCTTTTTCTTCGGCTTCAACCATTTCCGGCTTGGATTCTCGTCGTTTAATCTTTTTTACCTTCTTTTGTTTAGTTTCTACATCAACTGTCTCTTCTATTTCCGGTTTTAACTCTTCTTCTTCTTGTTCTTCGGCTATTTCCACAGGCTCTTCAACAGGTTTCAATTCGATCGCTTCTTCTGTCACTATTTTAAATGGTTCTTCAACTTCAGCCACCTCGGGTTTCGATGGTTTTCGCTTAACTTTCTTCGGTTTTTTAGGCTCTCCACCAGGTGTCTCTTCAGGTTTTGATTCCTCACCTTCATCTGGTTTCAATTCGATTACCTCTTCCGTCACCGTAACTATTGTTTCCTCCAAAATTTCTTTATCCCCCGCTTCAACAATTTCCGGTTGGGATTCTTTTCGCTTGATCTTCTTGATTTTCTTCTGTTTCGTTTCAACACCCACCGTTTCTTCTATTTCCGGTTTTACCTCTTCTTCTTCCGGTTTTTCGGCTATTTCCACTGGTTCTTCAACAGGTCTCAATTCAATGGCCTCCTCGGTAACAACTTTGACGGGCTCTTCCCCTTCTTCAACCTCGGGCTTAGATGACTTTCGTTTGAGCTTTCTAGGCTTTTTTGTCGGCTCTTTACCTGGTTCGTCCTCCGTGGACGGTTCTTCAACAGGTTGGACTTCATCGTCGGGCTTCAATTCGATTACCTCTTCCACAACCGTTACGGTCGTTTCTTCGGTCACCTCTTTTTCTGGTGCTTCTGCCATTTCCGGTTTGGATTCCGGTCGTTTAACTCTTTTCACTTTCTTCGGTTTGGTTTCATCCTCCAAAATTATAGCCTGATCTGGTGCCATCTGATGATCATCTTCTTCATCTTTATCAATCAAAGTTTCCGATGGTTCAAAACTGATTGTATCTTTAGCGGAAGTTTGCATTGGTTCATCCATTTCCGGTTCTCTTGCTTCTTCCTGTTTTGTTTCTTCACCAAGTTCAGGTTCAACCATCTCTTCGGCATCTTCTTCAGTAGTTGCTTTTTCCGGTCGAAAAAATACTTCCGGTGGAGAATCACTAATTTTAACCCTTTTGGGGATCTTTTTCGCTTTAGTTTTCGTTTCATCCAATTCCTCCACTTCTTTGATCGGTTCATCTTCTTCATGTCTTGTTTCGATTATCTCTTCAGTGATTACTTCACTGGTTATTTCTTCTACTTCAACATCTTTTCCCGGTTTTTCCACCATTTCCGGTTCCGTTTCTCGACGTTTGATCTTTTTAATTCGTTTCTTCAGTTTCTTGTCAGTATCCAATATTTCATCGATTTCCGGTTCAATCTCTTGCTCTTCGCTCGTTTGTGGTTCTTCAATCGGAATTTCCACCGGTTCCAGATCGATATACTCGGTGGTTGTTTCCTTTGGAAATTCCTGAATTTCTTCCGGTTCCGGTTCGGAAGTTTTTCGCTTGATTTTCTTTGGTTTTTTCTGTTTTAACTCCGGTTTTGGTTCTGGCAAAATAATCGCTTCAATAATCACATCCGGTGAGGATTCTCTAACCAATTCTTCAATGGTAATCTCAACATTTTTCAAATCTTTGGAAATTTGCCTGGCAAATTCTCTTCTAAATTCTTGTTGCTTGAACGATGTTTCATCTTCACTGATGGCCATCCGTTGTACTTGGTTGCTTTTGACCAGAACAACATTATTCAAATTAGAAAACATCGTAACTTTTGATGGCTTTTCATCGATGATTTCATTGTTGTTTATGTCCAACATGGTTGCACGATGTTCCAAATCGATGTCCGTACCTACACGTAAATGGTATCATATATGGATTGGTTATAGATCAATTTGAAGATTATAGATCAATTAGATCAATTAGGCACTTACCTTCAACCAAATAATTATCTTCCGTGTGGATGCTGAATGTTGCTTTCTGTGGTTGCAGCGTATCATGCAGCCGCATCGGCTGGACAAATTCAAACACATATTGTTCGGTAATGATGGCCGTGTTGAATTCTTTCAAGTCTTCGGCGAACACTTGAGCCTTTTCGACCGTTTGTTCCAGCCGAAACGGTTTGCATGTTTCAAACACGTATGTTTCGGTCACGGCAAAACATTGATTAACCATCAATCTTATGGTGGTAGCACATCTGATCATACCGATGGTTCTGATTGCTTCCAATGTTTCCTGATCAACATGGTGGACCTCTTTGAGATGATCTTCGAACTCTTCCATCACCGAACCAACCAAACGTAATGGTATGGTACAATACAAAATCTTCTCCGATATAATAACCGGTGTGGACAGATTGATCTTGATGTGAGCCTTCTTCTCGTCGAGGTCGAAGTCGTCGATGATCTCGGTCAACGCTATTTGCAAGCTACCCAACGATATACTGCGAACCTTTTCCGGTTCGGAAGTGAATATTTCTGTTTGTGTTTTCAAATTGAAATATTTCCCTACACAACATTCATCCAATACAAGCAAACGATCACTTTTACGATCATCTAACAATGATGATTGTTCCAACAATTGTGGTTGATCATCATCAATTGATTCGATTCGATATTGTTTAGGCGATATGTAATGACCTGTTGAAAAATCGGATTGAGATATATTTGAGAATCGAATCGAATTCATTACACAAATTGGATCAATTTTAGCAATGATCGATGCAATAGCTGAGGCTGGGTTTCCGGGCTCAATCATGCCCGGCAGCGAAAGAAATAATAGTGTGTTGCAGCATGTTCATAGCAAACAGAGAATTTCCATAGAAAAAAGATAGTTTTGAAACAAACAAAAAAACATTCGCAAACAAGACAAAAGACAAGACGGAAACAATGAAAAGTGCTTTGGAAGAAAATTGATAAAGACAAGCCAAAGAAAGAAAATATCCGAATTTTGAATTTCATTTCAATTTGAAAGATTTGCGCAAAAAATAGCTCTAAATTTTTGGTCCTTTCGTAAATGGGATAACGAAAAGATTGCTCACCTTCCGGTTTTTCGAAGATGTCCTCCTCGGGCTTTTCAACGACCTCTTCGGGAACAGCTGGAAAGATTGGTTTCTGAATGTCTGCAAAAGATAATGATTAGTAATTCTCGAAAAAAGCGCAAAAAAAGAACAGAATTTCATTGATAAAATGGCCGAGTTTCATAGAGAAAGAATCAGGAAAGGGGAAAAGAGCAAATCAAGAAAAAAAATTTAAAATTTGGATTCATAATTTTCATAAATGACGTAACCAATACGGAAACGAAAGCGGCGAATTCCGGAAAAACCAAACCAAATACCTTTTGATATACCTTCAGGAGTTTCATCAATTATCATCTCCGGCTGTTTGTCCCCTTCTTCCTCGGTTGGTTCCGGTTTGGATGTTTTTCGTTTGATTTTCTTCGGTTTCTTAGGCTCTCCAGGCTTCGTTTCTTCCGGTTCGGTGTCTGGTTTCAACTCGATGATCTCTTCTGTCACCATTACTGTTGTTTCCTCGGTAAGTTCTTTCTCGGGCACATCAACAACTTCTGGCTTGGATTCCGGTCGTTTAATCTTTTTCATTTTTTTCTGCTTCGTTTCAACATCTAATGTTTCTTCTATTTCCGGTTTTATCTCTTCTTCGGGTTCCTCGGCTATTTCCACTGGCTCTTCAACAGGTTTCAAATCGATGACCTCTTCGGTGGTAATTTTAGCAGGCTCTTCAATCTCCTCTGGTTTGGCGGGTTTCTTTTTAAGCTTTTTCGGTTTTTTAGGCTCATCTTTTGATTCCTCGATTGGCTCTTCCTCAGGCTGAGGCTCTTCTTCCACCGGTTCTTCTTCCTTTGATACTTCCTCTTCTGCTGCTTCAGGTTTCGATGGTTTCCTCTTTATTTTCTTTGGCTTTTTTGGCTCAACAGATGGTTTATCCTCTTCTTCTTCCGGTTTCAATTCGATGATCTCTTCGGTAACCGTAACCGTTGTTTCTTCTGTAACTTCTTTTTCAGCTGTGTCCACAACTTCTGGTTTAGATTCCCGTCGTTTGATCTTTTTTACCTTCTTTTGCTTGGTCTCAACATCTAATTTCTCCTCTAGTTCCGGCTTTAGTTCTTCTTCTTGTTCTTCGGCTATGTCCACTGGCTCTTCAACAGGTTTCAAATCGATGACCTCTTCCGTGACAATTTTGGATGGCTCTTCGATCTCCTCTGGCTTCGCAGGTTTCTTTTTAAGCTTTTTCGATTTTTTAGGCTCATCCTTTGATTCCTCGATTGGCTCTTCCTCAGCTTCAGGCTCTTCTTCAATCGGTTCTTCTTCCGTTGGCGCAAGTTCACCTTCCTTTTCCGTTATTTCAGGTTTAG
This sequence comes from Amerodectes protonotaria, assembly GCA_025882695.1. Taxonomy (NCBI): domain Eukaryota; kingdom Metazoa; phylum Arthropoda; class Arachnida; order Sarcoptiformes; family Proctophyllodidae; genus Amerodectes; species Amerodectes protonotaria. The sequence continues at coordinate 29,599 of JAOZJS010000233.1, read as the reverse complement.
ATGTTTTTCGTTTCAGTTTTTTAGGCTTCTTAGGTTCTTTAGGCTCTTCAGATGGTTTATCCTCTTCTTCTTCTGGTTTCAATTCGATTACCTCTTCCGTCACCGTAACTATTGTTTCTTCCGAAATTTCTTTATCCCCTGCTTCTATGATTTCTGGCTTGGATTCTCGTCGCTTAATCTTTTTTACCTTCTTTTGCTTGGTCTCAACATCCACTGTTTCTTCTATTTCCGGCTTTAGTTCTTCTTCCTGTTCTTCGGCTATTTCCACTGGCTCTTCAATAGGCTTCAAATCGATGACCTCTTCGGTGGTAATTTTCGAAGGTTCTTCAATCTCTTCTGGCTTCGCGGGTTTCTTTTTAAGCTTTTTCGGCTTTTTAGGCTCATCTTTTGATTCCTCAACTGGCTCTTCCTCAGGCTGAGGCTCTTCTTCTACCGGTTCCTCTTTCTCTGGCTCTATTTCACCTTCCTTTTCCGTTACTTCAGGCTTGGATGGTTTCCTCTTTATTTTCTTAGGCTTTTTGGGCTCTTCAGATGGTTTATCCTCTTCTTCTTCTGGTTTCAATTCGATTACCTCTTCCGTTACTGTAACAGTTGTTTCCTCTGAAATTTCTTTATCTCCTGCCTCAACGATTTCCGGTTCAGATGCCCTCCGCTTAATCTTTTTTACCTTTTTCTTTTTAGTTTCAACATCTAATGTCTCTTCTATTTCCGGCTTTAGCTCTTCTTCCTGTTCTTCGGCTATTTCCACTGGCTCTTCAACAGGTTTCAAATCGATGGCTTCTTCCGTGGTAATTTTCAAAGGCTCTTCTATCTCCTCTGATTTCGCGGGTTTCTTTTTAAGCTTTTTCGGTTTTTTAGGCTCATCTTTTGATTCCTCGATTGGCTCTTCCTCCGGTTGAGGCTCTTCTTCCACCGGTTCTTCTTCCGTTGGCGTTATTTCACCTTCCTTTTCCGTTACTTCAGGCTTGGATGAGGTCCTCTTTATTTTTTTGGGCTTTTTAGGCTCCTCAGATGGCTTCTCTTCTTCAACTTCGGGCTTCAATTCGATTACCTCTTCTGTCACTGTAACAGTTGTTTCCTCCGTAAGCTCTTTCTCGGGCACCTCAACAATCTCTGGCTTGGATTCCCGTCGTTTAATCTTTTTGACTTTCTTTTGTTTAGTCTCCACATCTACAGTTTCCTCTAGTTCTGTCTTCAATTCTTTCTCTTCCTCAGGTAGTTCAACGGGCTCTTCAACAGGTTTCAATTCAACCACTTCTTCTGTCACAACTTTTTCCGGTTCTGCAGCTTCCACAATTTCAGGCTTGGACGGTTTCCTTTTGATTTTCTTCGGCTTTTTTGGCTCCTTACCAGGTTCTTCTTCCACAGAAGGCTCTTCAGATGGTTTCACTTCTTCATCCGGTTTCAATTCGATGATTTCTTCCGTCACTGTGACGCTTGTCTCTTCGGTAAGCTCTTTTTCCGGTGCTTCAACAACTTCCGGTTCCGATTCTCGCCGTTTAATCTTCTTGACTTTCTTTTGTTTAGTTTCAACATCTACTTTCTCCTCTAGTTCCGGTTTTAGCTCTTCTTTTTGCTGTTCTTCGGCTATTTCCACTGGCTCTCCAACAGGCTTCAAATCAATGGCCTCTTCTGTGGTTATCGCCGAAGGTTCTTCAATCTCCTCTGCTTTCGCTGGTTTCTTTTTCAGCTTTTTCGGTTTTTTAGGTTCTTCTTTTGATTCTTCAATTGGTTCTTCCTCAGGCTGAGGCTCTTCATCTACCGGTTCTTCTTCTTTTGGCACTATTTCACCTTCCTTTTCCGTTACTTCAGGTTTGGATGGTCTTCGTTTCAATTTTTTAGGCTTTTTAGGCTCATCCGATGGCTTATCTTCTTCTTCTTCCACGACGGGCTTTAATTCAATGATCTCTTCCGTCACCGTAACAGTTGTTTCTTCGGTAATTTCTTTATCCCCTGCTTCAACAATTTCTGGCTTGGATTCCTTCCGCTTAATCTTTTTTACTTTTTTCTGTTTCGTTTCAACATCCACTGTTTCCTCTATTTCCGGTTTTAACTCTTCTTCCGGTCCTTCGGCTATTTCCGCTGGTTCTTCAACAGGTTTCAGTTCTATCGCTTCTTCTGTCACAATTTTGGATGGTTCTTCAGCCTCGGAGACATCCGGCTTGGTTGACTTCCGTTTGAGCTTTCTAGGCTTTTTTGTTGGCTCTTTACCTGGTTCGTCCTCTATTGACGGTTCTTCAAGAGGCTTCTCTTCTTCACCGGCCTTCAACACAACAATCTCTTCGGTTATCACCACTGTTGTTTCTTCGGTAACTTCTTTTTCGGCTTCCTCCACAACTTCCGGTTTGGATTCTTTTCGTTTGATTTTCTTGATTTTCTTCTGTTTTGTCTCCACATCTAACGTCTCTTCGATTTCTGGCTTGACCTCTTCCTCTACTTCGGGTAGTTCCACAGGCTCTTCAACAGGTTTCAGTTCGACCTCTTCTTCTGTGATAGCCTTTTCCGGTTCTTCAGTCTCGGTGACATCCGGTTTGGATGGTTTTCTCTTGATTTTCTTCGGCTTTTTAGGCTCTTTACTAGGTTCTTCCTCCGCCGAAGGTTCTTCACTCGGTTTCTCTTCTTCTTGCGGTTTTGATTCGATCACTTCATCCGTTACCGTACCGCTGGTTTCCTCTGGTACTTCTTTGTCTTCGGTTTCCACATCCTCTGGTTTCGATCCTCGCCTCTTGATCTTTTTCACCTTTTTCTTTGTTTTCTCTTCTGGTTGTAATTCTTCTTCTGGCTTTGATTCTTCCTCCTTGTCTGGCTCCTCCTCGGCTTGTGCAACAGGTTCCACTTCTTCAGTTTGAGCTTCCTCCATCTCTGGTTTCGATGGTTTTCGTTTGATTTTCTTTGATTTTTTGGGTTCTTTACCAGGCGCCTCTTCTGATTTCTCTTCTTCATCCGGTTTCAACTCAATGATCTCTTCCGTCACCGTTACCATTGTTTCCTCGGTTAACTCTTTCTCGGGCACCTCAACAACCTCTGGTTTAGATTCCCGTCTCTTAATCTTTTTCACTTTTTTCTGTTTTGTTTCAACATCTAATGTTTCTTCTATTTCCGGTTTTACCTCTTCTTCCTGTTCTTCGGGTAACTCAACAGGCTCTTCAACAGGCTTCAATTCAATATCTTCTTCGGTAGTAATTTTGGTAGGCTCTTCAGCTTCCATATTTTCGGGCTTGGACGGTTTCCTTTTAATTTTCTTTGGCTTTTTTGGCTCTTTACCAGGTTCTCCCTCTGTTGACGGTTTCTCTTCTTCATCTTCGGGCTTCAATTCAATTATTTCTTGCGTAACGGTAACTGTTGTCTCTTCGGTAAGCTCTTTTTCCGGTTCTTCAACAATCTCTGGTTTAGATTCACGTCGTTTAATCTTTTTCACTTTCTTTTGTTTCGTTTCAACATCCAATGTTTCCTCTATTTCCGGTTTTACCTCTTCTTCTTGAACTTCGGCTATTTCCACTGGCTCTTCGACAGGTTTCAATTCTATCGCTTCTTCGGTTGTAATTTCAGCAGGCTCTTCAATCTCTTCTGGTTTCGCGAGTTTCTTTTTCAGTTTTTTCGGTTTTTTAGCTTCATCTTTTGATTCCTCAACTGGCTCTTCCTCAGGCTGAGGCTCTTCTTCTACCGGTTCCTCTTTCTCTGGCTCTATTTCACCTTCCTTTTCCGTTATTTCAGGCTTGGATGGTTTCCTCTTTATTTTCTTTGGCTTTTTCGGCTCCTCAGATGGCGTCTCTTCTTCATCCGGTTTCAATTCGATTATCTCTTCCGTCACTGTAACTGTTGTTTCCTCTGTTATTTCTTTTTCTCCAGCTTCAACAATCTCTGGTTTAGATTCCCGTCGTTTGACCTTTTTGACTTTCTTTTGTTTAGTTTCAACATCTACTGTTTCCTCTATTTCCGGTTTTATCTCTTCTTGAACTTCGGTTATTTCCACTGGCTCTTCGACAGGTTTCAATTCAATAGCCTCTTCGGTTGTAATTTTAGCAGACTCTTCAATCTCCTCTGATTTCGCGGGTTTCTTTTTAAGCTTTTTCGGTTTTTTAGGCTCATCTTTTGATTCCTCAACTGGCTCTTCCTCAGGCTGAGACTCTTCTTCCACTGGTTCTTCTTCCGTTGGCACTATTTCACCTTCCTTTTCCATTACTTCAGGTTTGGATGGTTTCCTCTTTATTTTCTTTGGCTTTTTTGGCTCCTCAGATGGCTTTTCTTCTTCATCCGGTTTCAATTCAATGACCTCTTCCGTCACTGTAACTGTTGTCTCTTCGGTTACCTCTTTTTCTTCGGCTTCCACTACCTCTGGTTTGGATTCTCGTCGTTTTATCTTCTTAATTTTCTTTTGCTTAGTTTCAACATCAAGTGTTTCTTCCATTTCCGGTTTAAGCTCTTCTTCTCGTTCTTCGTCTAAGTCGACAGGTTCTTCAACAGGTTTAATCTCAATCACTTCTCCGGTGACAACTTTGCTAAGTTCTTCAGCCTCAACGACATCCGGCTTGGATGGTTTCCTCTTTATTTTCTTTGGCTTTTTTGGTTCTTCTGACGGTTTCTCTTCTTCTTCCGGTTTCAATTTGATGATCTCTTCCGTCACTGTAATTGTTGTTGTCTCCGAAATTTCTTTATCCCCTGCCTCTACGATTTCCGGTTTGGATTCACGTCGCTTTATCTTTTTCACTTTTTTCTGTTTAGTTTCAACATCAAGTGTCTCTTCTGTTTCCGGTTTTAATTCTTCTTCTTGTTCTACGGCTATTTCTACTGGCTCTTCAACAGGTTTCAATTCAATTGTTTCTTCTGTGACGACCTTTCCAGGCTCTTCAGCCTCCGAGACATCCGGTTTGGATGGTTTCCTCTTTATTTTCTTCGGTTTCTTAGGCTTTTCACCTGGTTCCTCTTCAGGTATCTCTAATTCTTCTTTTTCTTCCTCTGGCTTCAATTCGATTATCTCCTCTGTAACCGTTACGATTGTTTCCTCCAAAATTTCTTTATCTCCTGCTTCAACGATTTCCGGTTTTGATTCTCTTCGTTTTATCTTTTTCACTTTTTTCGGTTTAGTTTCAACATCTACTGTCTCTTCTGTTTCCGGTTTAAGCTCTTCTTCCGGTTCTTCGACTATTTCCACTGGCTCTTCAACAGGTTTCAATTCAATTGCCTCTTCTGTGGTGATTTTCGAAGGTTCCACAGCCTCGGTAACATCCGGCTTGGATGGTTTCCTTTTAATTTTCTTTGGCTTTTTCGGTTCCTCCTCTGTGGACGGCTCCACAGAAGGCTTCTCTTCTTCACCCGGTTTAACTTCTTTTATTTCTTCCTCTTCACTCACCTTGGTTTCCTCTGATACTTCTTTATCTTCCGTTTCCACCATCTCTGGTTTCGATCCACGTCTTTTGATCTTTTTCACCTTTTTCTTCTTCTCAACATCTAATGCTGATTCCGGTTGTTCCGGTTTGGATTCTTCCTCTTTTTCTGGCTCTTCCACTGGCTCTTGTTCAACAGGTTCTACTTCAATCTTCTCTTCACCCACCACAGATTCCGGTTCCTCTGTAGTTTCCGGTTTCGATGGTTTTCGCTTGATTTTCTTCGGCTTTTTCGGTTCGGCTTCACCTGGCAACACTTCTTCAGGTTTAGATTCCTCATCTTCGGGCTTCAACTCAATTATCTCTTCGGTTACCGTAACTATTGTTTCCTCGAAAATTTCTTTATCTCCTGCTTCCACAATCTCTGGCTTGGATTCTCTTCGTTTGATCTTCTTGATTTTCTTTTGCCTGGTTTCCACATCCACTGTTTCTTCTATTTCCGGTTTTAGCTCTTCTTCCGGTTCTTCCGGTTTTTCCACTAGAGTCTCGGTAGGCTTAAGGTCGATCGATTCTTCGGTCATAATTTTGCCCAGTTCCTCTGTTTCCTGCTCATCATCTGGTTTTCTTTTGATTTTCTTCGGCTTTTTCGGTTCATCAACTGGTTTCTCGATTGTTTCTTCTGAAATCAGCTCTTCCTCGGGCTTCAATTCGGTTATCATTTCCGGTTCCTGTTTCTCATCATCTGGTTTTAATACCACAATCTCTTCGGTAATCAACACTGTTGTTTCCTCGAAAATTTCTTTTTCTTCGGCTTCAACAACTTCCGGTTTTGATCCTCGTCGTTTTATTTTCTTGATTTTCTTCTGTTTTGTTTCCACATCAAGTGTTTCTTCTAATTCCGGCTTCAATTCTTCCTCTTCTTCCGGTGATTTTATTGGTTCTTCAGCAGGTTTCAGTTCGATTGCTTCTTCGGTGACTTTGCCAGGTTCTTCAGCCTCAGTGACCTCCGGTTTGGATGGCTTCCTCTTTATTTTCTTTGGCTTTTTTGGTTCTTCAACAGGTTTTTCTTCTTCATCCGGTTTTAGTTCGATGATCTCCTCGGTTACCGTGACTGTTGTTTCTTCCGAAATTTCTTTTTCTTCAGCTTTCACACTTTCCGGTTTGGATTCTCGTCGTTTGATCTTCTTAATTTTCTTTTGCTTAGTTTCAACATCTACAGTTTCTTTCATATCCGGTTTCACCTCTTCCTCTTCTTCAGCAGGCTTCAAATCGATGGCCTCTTCGGTGGTAATTTTGGCAGGCTCTTCAGGTGCTATGACATCCGGCTTGGAAGGTTTCCTTTTAATTTTCTTCGGCTTTTTTGGCTCCTTACCAGGTTCTTCTTCCGCAGAAGGTTCTTCATCGTCGGGTTTCAATTCGATGATCTCTTCGGTCACCGTAACTGTTGTCTCCTCGGTAACCTCTTTTTCCGGTGCTTCAACAATTTCCGGTTTGGATTCCCGTCGTTTGATCTTTTTTACTTTCTTTTGTTTAGTTTCAACATCTACTGTTTCCTCAAGTTCCGGCTTCAATTCTTCCTCTTCTTCCGGCAGTTCTACAGGCTCTTCTACAGGTTTCAATTCAATCCCTTCTTCTGTCTTAATTTTGGATGGTTCTTCAGCCTCGAGAACTTCCGGCTTGGAAGGTTTCCTTTTGATTTTCTTCGGCTTTTTAGGCTCTTTACCTGGTTCGTCCTCTGTGAACGGTTCTTCCGAAGGTTTCTCTTCTTCATCCGGTTTCAATTCTATTATTTCTTCAGTAACCATAACTGTTGTCTCTTCGGTGAGCTCTTTTTCAGCTGCCTCCACAACTTCCGGTTTGGATTCTCGTCGTTTGATCTTTTTCACTTTTTTCTGTTTAGTTTCAACATCAAGTGTCTCTTCTGTTTCCGGTTTTAAGTCTTTTTCTTGTTCTTCGGCTATTTCCACTGGTTCTTCAACAGGCTTCAATTCAATCTTTTCTTCGGTGACATTTTTACCAGGTTCTTCAGCTTCTGTGGCATCCGGTTTAGACGGTTTCCTTTTAATTTTCTTTGGCTTTTTTGGCTCTTTACTAGGTTCGTCCTCTGTGGACGGTTCTTCAGATGGTTTCTCTTCTTCTGGTTTCAACTCGATAATTTCTTCGGTCACCGTAATTGTTGTCTCCTCGGTAACTTCTTTTCCGGCTGCCTCGACAACCTCCGGTTTGGATTCCCTTCGTTTGATCTTTTTCACTTTTTTCTGTTTTGTCTCCACATCCAATGTTTCCTCCAGTTCCGGTTTTAGCTCTTCTTCTAGTTGTTCGGCCAAGTCAACGGGCTCTTCAACAGGTTTCAATTCGATCGCTTCTTCGGTGACAACTTTGCTAGGTTCTTCAACTTCCGTAATTTCTGGCTTGGACGGTTTCCTCTTTATCTTTTTCGGCTTTTTCGGCTCTTTCCCAGGTTCTTCCTCCGTTGACGGTTTTTCACCTGTTACTTCTTCAGGCTTTGATTCTTCATCACCAGGTCTCAATTCGATGATCTCTTCAGTGACTATGACGGTCTTTTCCTCTGTTATCTCTTTGTCTTCCGCTTCCTCTATTTCTGGCTTGGATTCCCGTCGCTTGATCTTCTTGATTTTCTTCTTTTTCGTTTCCACATCCGATGTTTCATGTAGTTCCGGTTTTAGCTCTTCAACTTCCTCTTGTTCGTCGGTTAGTTTCACCGGTTCAGCTTCTTCAGCGGGCTTCAAATCGATGATGGCCTCTTCGGTGGTAATTTTATCCGGCTCTTCAGCTTCGGATACATCCGGTTTGGATGGTTTCCTTTTTATTTTCTTCGGCTTTTTCGGCTCTCTACCAGGTTCTTCCTCCGTTGACGGTTTCTCTTCATCGTCGGGCCTCAATTCGATGATCTCTTCGGTCACCAAGACTATTGTTTCCTCCAGAATTTCTTTTTCTCCTGCTTCCACAATTTCCGGTTTTGATTCCTTTCGTTTGATCTTCTTGATTTTCTTCTGTTTCGTTTCAACATCCGCCGTCTCTTCTGTTTCCGGTTTTACCCCTTCTTCCTCTTCTTTGGATAGTTCCATAGGCGTTTCCGCAGGTTTCAATGCTTCTTCGGTGACAACTTTGCCTGGTTCTTTCGCCTCGGTGACATCCGGCTTGGAGGGTTTCCTCTTGATTTTCTTAGGCTTTTTCTCGTCTTTACCTGGTTCGTCCTCTGTGGACGGTTCTTCAGCAGGTTTACCCGGTTCTAGTTCTATTATCTCTTCCGTCACCGTAACAATTGTCTCTTCGGTCACCTCTTTTTCGGCTGCCTCGACAATTTCCGGTTTGGATTCCCTTCGTTTGATGATTTTTTTGATTTTCTTTTGTTTAGTTTCAACATCAAGTGTCTCCTCCTCTATTTCCGGTTTAAGCTCTTCTTCTTCGTGTTCTTCCGGTCGTTCCACGGGCTCTTCAGCAGATTTCAGTTTCATCGCTTCTTCGGTGATAACTTTGCCAGGTTCTTCAGCTTCGGTGACAGCATCCGGCTTGGATGGTTTTCTCTTTATTTTCTTTGGTTTTTTCGGTTCGTCCTCTACGGACGGCTCCACAGAAGGCTTCTCTTCTTCTTCGTCCGGTTTAAGTTCTTTCATTTCTTCCTCTTCACTCACCTTGGTTTCCTCTGATAATTCTTTATCTTCCGTTTCTACCATTTCTGGTTTCGATCCTCGTCTTTTGATGTTTTTCACCTTTTTCTTCTTTTCCTCTTCTAATGCTGATTCCGGTTGTTCCGGTTTTGATTCTTCCTCTTTTTCTGGCTCTTTCACTGGCTTTTGTTCAACAGGTTCCACTTCAATCTTCTCTTCACCCACCACAGGTTCCGGTTCCTCTGTTGTTTCCGGTTTCGATGGTTTCCGCTTGATTCTCTTTGGCTTTTTCGGTTCGGCTTCACCTGGTAACACCTCTTCTGGTTTTGATTTCTCCTCATCTTCGGGCTTCAACTCGATAATCTCTTCGGTTACAGTTACTGTTGTTTCTTCGGCAATCTCTTTCTCGGGTACTTCCGCAACCTCTGGTTTGGATTCCCGTCGCTTGATGATCTTTTTGATCTTTTTCTTTCCTTCGGCTTCTACCATCGATTCGGTCTCTTGTCTCATTTCTTCTACTTCTTCTTCTTCCTCTTTCCCTGGTTCTTCGCTTGGTCTCAGTTCAACGACATCTTTGATGGCCTCGGTCGGCTGTTCAGTCTCAGCAACAGGTTCAGGTTTCGATGGTTTCCGCTTGATTTTCACCATCTTTTTAGGCTCTTCCGATGGTTTCTCTTCTTGTTCTTCTTCCGGCTTCAATTCTATTATCTCTTCGGTTACCGTAACGATTGTCTCGACGGAGATTTCTTCGTCGCCTTCCGATTCGACCTCTTCCGGTTTGGATCCACGTTTTTTGATCTTTTTGACTGACTTTTTGACTTGTTGAGTTTCGACGTCCACGGTTTCTTCGACATCAGGTTTAAGCTCTTCTTCATCTTTCACCTCCTCCAATGGTTCCACGGTTGGTTTAAGATCCACGCTTTCTTCCGCAACCGTTTTGATTGGCTCTTCCGTTTCTGGTTTTGATGGTTTTCGTTTGATTTTCTTCGGTTTTTTCGGTTGCTCTTCATCTTCCACCTGATCCGGTGTCAATTCGATTATCTCTTCGGTTACTGTAACAATCTTTTCCTCGCTTATTTCTCGTTGACTTTCATCTTCGGCTATCATTTCCGGTTTGGATTCACGTCTTTTAATCTTTTTGATCTTTTTCTGCTTGGTTTCCACATTTAGAATTTCTTCCAAAGTTTCTTCTTGTTGTTCCGGTAACGGTTCCGCTACTTCAACGGGCTCATCAACAGGTTTGAGCTCAATACCTGTAACTTCTGCCGTCTTCGGCTCTTCCGTTTCCGGTTTTGATGGTTTTCGCTTGATTTTCTTGGGCTTTTTCGGTTCTTCAGTCGTTTCTTCATCTTTCGGTTTATCTTCTTCGACAATCTCTTCGATGATAGTGGTTGTGGTCACTTCTTCGGTAATTTCTTTTTCACCGGTTTCAACTGTTTCCGGTTTGGATCCACGTCTTAGTTTGATTTTCTTGGCTTGTTTAGTCTGTTCATCCAGTGTTTCTTTGATTTCCGGTTTCAAGGCTTCCACGTCTTCCGGTTGTTCATCTGGTGATTTTTCCGATGGTTTGAGCTCCACAACTTCTTCTGCAACAGGTTTCTCGTCAGCGGACGCCTCCGGTTTGGACGTTCTCCGTTTGATTCTTTTCGGTTTTTTCGGCTCTTCATCAGTTGTTTCCGCCTCTTCTTCCGGTTTCAAATCAATTTTCTCTTTAGTCACAAACACATCCAACATTTCAATGAATTCTTGTTGTACGTAAGTTTCCATCATCTCTTTTAAATCATCGCCAGGTTTCACTTCGCTAATCTCTTTGGATTTTTTCACTTCCACAATCGGTTTTGTGGCAAAATCAACCGGACTATCCCGTGAAACCATTTCCGGTTCTTTCGGTTTTTTCAAGCGTTTTATGATGGTTTTCTGTCCGGTTTTCAAATCGATTCGTTCCTCCGACACATATTCTTGTCCGATTTCATCCACGCTGATTTCTTCGGGTTTTTCTTTGCCTACATGCTCTTCCGGTTTTTCCGGTTTCTTGATTTTCTTGACAATTTTCTTTTTACCAGTTTCCAGATCAATTTGTTCTTCAGTGATGATCACATCGGTGGTTTCAATCACCTCCTTCGTGTCCGGTCGGAACTCTTCACTAGTTTCCGTAACCACTTCTGTCTGGACCGTTGGCTTTGTTTCCAATTCTATGGGCGTCTCTTCGGTAACATCGTCCGGCTTTTTGGGCTTTCTCAAGCGTTTGATAATCTTTTTGCCAGTTTTCAAATCGATTTGTTCAACGGAAATGAATTCTTCTTCCGTTTTATCGATTGCTTCCGGTTCGGGTTTTGATTCCGGTACCATGTCTTCCGGTTCTAGTACTTGAGTGGTTGGCTGTTCATCAGGTTCCGGTTCCGGTTTCTTCAAACGTTTGATTATTTTCTTCTTACCTGTTTTATGATCAATTTGCTCTTCTTCAACCATCACCACCGTACTATCATCCACTGTAGAAATATTGGATAAATCTTCCATCAATTTCCGTCCAAACCAAATCTTTTGTTGCTCGTGCTGTTGTTCATGTTGTTGCTGTCCATTTTCATATTGGTTTTGTCCTAATATCATTTCATACCTCCACTCGGCCATTTTAATGTACTTTTCATATTGATTATACGCACCTTTCTGATCAGTATCCTCCGCCGATTCAACCAATTCTTCCGATTTCAGGTCTTCAGCAACAGGTGATTTTGGTTCGACTACCAATGGACCTGATGGAACCTCCGGTTCCAAAACAGCTTCAGTGGTGATGGTGGGCTCTTTTGACTTTCTCCTACGTTTGATCAGCTTTTTCTTGCCGGTTTCAACGTCAACTACTTGTTCCTCAACGATGAATTCTTCTTCTTTACCGGATTTCTCCACAACCTCGGGAGCTGGTTGGATTTCAGTGGTGGAAATCTCTTCTGGTTTCTCCTCGTCTTGGATCGGTTCAATTTCTGAAACCTGAACCGAAACATCCGCAGGCTGTTTAGGTTTTTTCAATCGTTTGACAATCTTCTTTCTGCCCGTTTCCAGATCAATTTGTTCTTCAGTTACGTAAACGTCTGTGGTTTCGATCAACTCTCGGGAATCCGGTTTCACTTCCAACACCTCTTCGAGGATATCCTCTTTCGCTTCAATGGACGTTTCAGATTCAAACTCTACGGGAACCTCACCGGAAACCTCGTCCGGTTTTTTCGGTTTCCTGAAGCGTTTGATAATCTTTTTGCCAGTTTTCAGATCAATTTGTTCTGTAGTGATGAATTCTTCGGTTTCATCCGGTTCTTTGGTTGTTGTTTCCGGTTTCTCGTCCTGGTCAAGCGGCTTGATCGCGGTTTCAGATTCGCCAGGGATGTCTTTTGAATCATCTTCCGGTTTCTTGATTCGCTTGATAATTTTCTTACCAGTTTTGGAATCGATCTTCGTGATTTCTTGAGTGTCTGGTTGGATTTTCGCTTCCTCTGTGGGCTTTTCATCCTCAAAAGCGGGCTCAGTTTTGAAATCTACAGGTGATTCTTCGGCCCCATCAACAGGTTGTTTAGGTTTTTTCAATCGTTTGATAATTTTCTTCTTGCCCGTTTCCAGATCAATCTGTTCTTCAGTGATATAGACATCTGTTGTTTCCGTAATTTCCTTCGTATCCGGTTTTACCTCTTCGCTGATAGCTTCATCAGGCTCCCGGGTTTCAACTACCGGTTTGGTTTCCAATTCGATTGGAATCTCTTCGGCAACTTCATCCGGTCGCTTCGGTTTTTTCAATCGCTTGATCACTTTTTTGCCGGTTTTCAAATCAATTTGTTCCACAGAAACAAAATCGTCTTCCATTTCTGTTTCTGGTTTTGTTTCAACTTCTGGTTTTGCTTCTTGCGGAACATCCTCAGCTGGTTTTGGCTTTTGTATTTTCTTGATTATCTTCTTTTTTCCGGTTTTCAAATCTACTTGCTCCTCGAAAACTTCCACTTCAGTTGTTTCAACCAGCTCTTTGGAATGCTCTGGTTCTACTTGTTCGCTGGTCTCAACAGGTTTTTCTTCGCCCATTTCAACAATCGGTTTGGTTTCCAGTTCTATCGGCACTTGACTTGCCGGTTCCGGTTTCTTCAATCGTTTGATAATTTTCTTCTTACCGGTTTTCAGGTCAACCTGTTCTTCAGTGACCATTTCATCGTCTTTGGTTTCTTCCGGCTTCTTTTCATCATCTCCGACCGGGATTTCTTCTGCTTCCTCTGGTTGTTTCGGTTTCCGCAAACGTTTGATGATCTTTTTCTTCCCAGTTTCCAAATCAATTTGTTCCTCCGTGATATAAACAGCGGTGGTCTCTATCACTTCTCTTGTATCCGGCTTGAATTCTTCACTTGTTACCAGTGGTTTCACTTCTTCGGCTTCAACCGGTTGCGGTTTAGATTCAAAATCCACCGGAACATCGCCAGTTACATCATCTGGATGTTTTGGCTTCTTCATGCGCTTGATAATTTTCTTCTTGCCTGTTTGCAAATCGATTTGCTCCTCGGTAACAAACTCCTCGGGTTTGGATTCAACCATTTCCTCGGGCTTCTCTTCCAACACCTCTCCAGGCTGCTTTTCGGGTTTCTTCAAACGTTTGATGATCTTTTTCTTTCCGGTTTCCAAATCTATTTGCTCCTCCGTGATGTAAACATCGGTGGTCTCAATCACTTCTCTTGTATCCGGCTTGAATTCTTCACTAGTTTCCAATAGTTTCACTTCTTCCGCTTCCACATCCGGTTTTGATTCTAATTCCACCGGAATTTCTCCCAAAACTTCTTCAGGCTTTTTTGGTTTCTTCAAAAGTTTTATCATTTTTTTACCAGTTTTCAAATCAATCTGTTCAACGGAAACAAATTCTTCCAATGGCGAGTCAGGTTTGGTTTCAGTCGGAACCACTTGTTGAATGTCTTCTCCAGGCTGTTCAGGTTTCTTGATCCGTTTGATTATCTTCTTTTTGCCAGTCTCCAAATCAACTTGTTCTTCCGCAATTTCCACTTCGGTAGTTTCAGTCACTTTCGACTCTTCCGACGGGACATCGGCGGTTTCTACCGGTTCCGGTTTCTTTTCTTCATCAATTTTGGGCTTGATTGTCGTATCAATCGGGATTCCAGCAGCAATATCTTCAGGCTTTTTCGGTTTTTTCACCCGTTTGATGATCTTTTTTCCGGTTTTCAAATCGATTTCCTCTTCAATCACGAATTCCTCTGGTTTTTCTTGTGTTTCCTCCACCGGTTTTTCTTCTTCGGACACCGCTTCCGGTTTCGGTTTCTTGATTCTTTTGATTATCTTCTTCTTGCCAGTTTCCAAATCAACTTGTTCTTCCAAAATTTCCACTTCCGTGGTCTCAATCACTTCTTTCGTGTCCGCTCGTGGTTCGATCATCTCCTCCGATTTCTCCGCTTCTTCAACAGGTGGTTTGGTGCCGATCAATTCCACTGGGATCTCGCCAGTTACATCATCTGGATGTTTTGGCTTCTTCATCCGCTTGATAATTTTCTTTTTGCCTGTTTGTAAATCAATTTGCTCCTCGGAAACAAAATCCTCTGGTCGGGATTCAACCATTTCCTCAGGTTTTTCTTCTGGTTCTCCAGGTTGCTTCGGTTTCTTCGGACGAAGCACGATTTTCTTTTTACCCGTTTTCAGATCAACCTGTTCCTCGGTGATCAATTCTTCTTTCCCCTCCTCCAATAATCCGCGGGTGACATCTTCCTCTGGTTTCACATCTTTGATATCTCCCGGTTTTTTCGGGCGTTTTATCAATATCTTCTTGCCCGTTTTGGAGTCAACCTGTTCCTCTATCAAATACTCTTCGGTGGTTTCTTCAATCATTTTCGTATCTTCTGGTTTAACCTCACTTATCTCTTCTATCTCTTTTGATTCTGGTTCAATTTCAGCTCTGGTCTCCAGCTCAACAGGTGTTTCCTCGCCCGGTTTCTCCGGTTTCCGGCGTAAAATCACTCGCTTCCGGCCTGTTTTCAAATCAATCTGTTCTTCAGCAATAACATCACCAGGTTTTGGCCCAAATTCTTCCGGAACTTGTCCCGCTGAAACATCTTCCGGTTGTTTTTTCGGATGCTTTATCAATATCTTTTTGCCTGTTTTCAAATCAATTCGCTCTTCCACAATGTATTCTTCTATCTTTTCTTCCACCACTTTCGTATCTTCCGGTCCGACTGGGATTTCCGTCACTTCCGGTTCCGCTTTTTCCTGCTGGCCGATTTCTTCGGTTGTTTTCTTCACTTCCAGTTTAGCTGGAGTTTCTTCCGCAAGTTCATCTGGTTTGTGTTTCTTTGGACGACGGATTATCATCTTTTTGCCTGTTTTCAAATCTATTCGTTCTTCGGTGACAAAGTCCTCGGGCTTCGATTCTGGTTCTTTTGCAGCCTCTTCTTCCGGTTTTTTGGGCCGTTTGACTTTGATCTTTTTTCCAGTTTTCAGATCTACTTGCTCTTCCTCGATATATTCTTCTTTCTTCTCCTCGCTGACCACCACAATACCATCTGGCTTGATTTCAGTCTCAACATCTGCTTGCGGTTCCGTTTTGTCTTCGATTTTTTGTACTGTTTCCAGGTCAACCGGTACTTCCTGGGCCATTTCCTCTTCCTTCGGTTTTTTGGGACGTTTGATTATCACTTTTTCACCAGTTTTCTTGTCGATTTGTTCTTCTTCGACAAATTCGTCTGGTTTAGACTCCGATTCCGCTTGCTGTTCATCAGGTAGTTTCGGTTTTCTTTTTCTAACAATTATCTTTTTGCCAGTTTTCAAGTCTACCTGTTCTTCAGTGATGAATTCCTCCGGTTTCGATTCTTCTGGTTTCTTCCGACGCTTGATCAGAATCTTTTTGCCCGTTTTCTCATCAATCTGTTCTTCGATTACGTATTCTTCTGTGATTTCCTCGATAATTTTCACGTCTTCCGGTTTCACTTCCACCATTTCTTCCGTTTCTTTTTGGTCTTCTGGTATTTCCGTCTTTTTTACTTCCGAAACAACTGGCATTTCTTGACCAACATCCTCTGGCTTTTTGGGGCGTCGGATAATCTTCTTCTTGCCAGTTTTCAGATCAACCTGTTCCTCCACGATAAACTCTTCTGGTTTCGATTCTTCCGGTTTCTTTCTGCGCTTGATTAGTATCTTCTTGCCAGTTTTCAGGTCAATCTTTTCTTCGATTACGTATTCTTCCTTGATTTCTTCGATTATTTTCACGTCTTCCGGTTTCACTTCCGCGATTTCTTCCGGTTCTTTTTTGTCTTCCTGTACTTCCGGTTTTTTCATCTCCGAAACAACTGGCATGTCTTGACCAATATCTTCTGGTTTTTTGAGGCGTCGGATGATCTTTTTCTTACCAGTTTTCAGATCAACCTGTTCTTCAGTGATGAACTCTTCTGGCTTTGCAACGGAATCCTCTCCAACTTCCTCCACTTCGGTTGGTTTGGATTTTCTTCGTTTTATGATTCGCTTTTTGCCTGTTTTCAAATCAATTTTTTCTTCAATAATGTATTCTTCTTTTAGTTCTTCAATAACTTTAGATTCTGGTTTGATTTCTTCGCTTGTTTCCGCTGGCTTCGTTGTTTCATCCACGCTTGGCTTGAATTCCGTATCAACCGGAACTTCCTGAAAGGTATCGCCTGGCTGCTTTGGTTTCTTCGAACGTATCACAATCTTCTTTTTGCCAGTTTTCAAGTCAATTTGTTCTTCTGCCACAAATTCGTCTGCTTTCGGCGCAGATTCTTTCGGAACTTCCTCCGGCTTTTCTCCTTCAGGCTGTTCCGGTTTCTTGGTCCGTTTGATTATCTTCTTTTTACCAGTTGCCAAATCAACTTGTTCTTCGAAAATCTCCACTTCCGTGGTTTCAATCACTTCTTTCGTGTCCAATTGTGGTTCGACTATCTCTTCTGATTTCTCGGCTTCTTCAACAGGTAGTTTGGTGCCTATCAATTCCACCGGAATCTCGCCAGTTACATCATCTGGATGTTTTGGCTTCTTCATCCGCTTGATGATTTTCTTCTCGCCTGTTTGCAAATCAATTTGCTCCTCGGAAACAAACTCCTCTGGTCGAGATTCAACCACTTCCTCAGGCTTTTCTTCCGGTTCTCCAGGCTGTTGTGGTTTCTTCGAACGAATCACGATTTTCTTTTTACCTGTTTTTAGATCAACCTGTTCCTCCGTGATAAAGTCTTCTGGTTTGGATTCTCCGGTTACATCATCCAGCTTTTCCGGTATTTTCTTACGCTTCAACAATATTTTCTTGCCCGTTTTTGGATCAATCTGTTTTTCAATTATGTATTCTTCTTTTGTCTCTTCAATAGTTTTCGTGTCTTCCGGTTTTATTTCACTAATCTCTTCCGGTTCCTTTTTATCTTTCGGTTTTTCCTTTGTTTCCAATTCCAAAGGCGTTTCTTGGACAACATCTTTTGGTTTTTTGGGGCGTCTGATTATTATCTTTTTGCCAGTTTTCAGATCAACCTGTTCTTCCGTGATGAATTCCTCTGGTTTCGATTCTTTGACCCCTTCTGTAGATTCTTCCGGTTTCTTCCGACGTTTGATTAGTATCTTTTTGCCCGTTTTCTCATCGATTTGTTCCTCAATCATGTATTCTTCTTTGATCTCTTCAATAGTTTTCGTGTCTTCCGGTTTTATTTCAATAATTTCTTCCGGTTCTTTTTTGTCTTTTTGTTCTTCTGGCTTTTTCACTTCCGAGACAATTGGCATTTCTTGGCCAATATCTTCTGGTTTTTTGGGGCGTCTGATTATCTTTTTCTTGCCAGTTTTCAGATCAACCTGTTCTTCAGTGATGAACTCTTCTGGTTTCTGGTCTCCAACTCCCTCTGCAGACTCTTCTGGTTTCTTTCTGCGCTTGATTAGTATTTTCTTGCCAGTTTTCAAGTCTACTTGTTCTTCGGTGATGAATTCATCTGGTTTTGATTCTTCTGGTTTCTTCCGACGTTTGATTAAGATCTTTTTGCCTGTTTTTTGATCAATTTGTTCTTCGATTACGTATTCCTCTGTGATTGCTTGGATAATTTTCACGTCTTCCGGTTTCACTTCCACTATTTCTTCTGGCTGTTTTGTGTCTTCTTGTATTTCCGGCTTTTTCACTTCCGAAACAACTGGTATTTCTTGGCTAACATCTTCTGGTTTTTTGGGGCGTCGGATAATCTTCTTCTTGCCAGTTTTCAAGTCTATCTGCTCTTCCACGATGAACTCATCCGGTTTTGATTCTTCTGGTTTCTTCCGACGTTTGATCAAGATCTTTTTGCCTGTTTTTTGATCAATTTGTTCTTGGATTACGTATTCTTCTTTGATCTCTTCGATAATTTTCACGTCTTCCGGTTTCACTTCCACGATTTCTTCCGGTTCTTTCTTGTCCTCCCTTGTTTCCGGCTTTTTCACTTCGGAAACAACAGGTGTCTGTAAGCTTACATCATCTGGTTTCGATTTTTTGGGGCGTCGGATAATCTTCTTTATGCCAGTTTTCAAATCTATCTGCTCTTCAGTGATGAACTCTTCTGGCTTTGCAACGGAATCTTCTCCAACTTCGGTTGGCTTGGATTTTCTTCGTTTTATGATCCGCTTTTTGCCTGTTTTCAAATCAATTTGTTCTTCAATAATGTATTCTTCTTTTAGTTCTTCGATGACTTGAGATTCTGGTTTGATTTCTTCGCTTGTTTCCGCTGGTTTCGTTGTTTCATCCATGCCTGGCTTGAATTCCGTATCGACCGGAACATCCTGCGTTATATCGCCTGGCTGCTTTGGTTTCTTCGAACGTATCACAATCTTCTTCTTGCCAGTTTTCAGGTCAATTTGTTCTTCTGCCACAAATTCATCTGATTTCGGGACTTTGTCGGACACTTCCGTAGGCTGCTCCGGTTTCTTCATTTTTTTGATGATTATCTTCTTACCAGTTTTCAGATCAATTTGCTCTTCCAAAATATATTCATCTCTGATTTCTTCAACAGTTTTGGAATCCGGTTCCACTACTTGTTCGCTTATTTCTTCTTCCGGTCTCTTGCGGCTTTCATCATCTTTAGGCTTGGTTGTTTCAAGTTTCACCGGGGTCATTTCCGCTACCTCTCCAGCTTTTGGCTTCCGTGGACGTCGGACAATCTTCTTTTTGCCTGTTTTCACATCGATTTGTTCTTCTACAACAAAATCTTGGGCTAATTTTTTTTTGTTTACGAAAAACCTTCAATAAGTATCCACCCTAAACCCTTTGTTTCTTTTTCTAGTTTTTCCACTCGGGCCATTTTCATAACAACAAAACAAAACTTTCCTTTGTTATACACACCTTTCTTATCCAAATCCTTTGGTTGCACCACCGCCACCTTGGATTCTTCTGGTTCCTGTTCCGGGGGGAGAAAAACGCAAAGAGAAACACGGTTAGCCTTCCTCAACAAGTTGATTGGAATTTTTTGGAAATTTGAAATTTGAATTCAATTAATAAATTAATCAATTAATTAATCAATTTTTTTGGCAGTTTTTTACAAGCAAATCAATTAATAATCGATAATTTGTATCAATTCTGGTTACCATCAACAGGTTAGTTGTAGAGTTAGTTGTAGTACTACATTCTACTATGGCAAATGTTTCAATGGTTATGGTTTTAGTGGGATATTGGTGGTCGAGTGTTTTAGAGTTGTGGTGATCAAGTGACAAGTATTTCGTTTCGATGATCGATTGAATCGATTCTTCCTGGCTTCCTGTAATAAAACGATTGATTAGCGGATGTTGGTCTGCAATATTTTAGAGAAAAAAAAATAGACAAAAGAAAATCATTAATCGCAATCGTTCAATCTTCTTCTTCAACCCCTTCTTCAATCTATCTTCATTCTTCAATTTAGTTTATTCACAATCCAATTTCATAATTAGTTTTTTTTTGTTTAATAAATTAACCAAATCATCTTGGTTGTCTCATTTTACGTTTTTTCCGTATACCTTTGGCCGGTGAACGTTTTCTTTTGATCTTTCTGCTTCTGGCAGTTTTTAGAACCATCTCTTCTTCGTTGGATGTTTGGCCAACATCCGTTTCTTCAATCGACGGATCTTCTGTTGGCCTGTTTTGGTCTTCTTCAACCACTGCCGGTTGAATTTCTACCTCTACTTCTACCGACGGTTTACTTTTGCTTTTCACTGGAACTTGATCAGGTTTTTTCTCCAAACTTTGCTCATCGTCGACTATATCGATGGTTTCCGGTGCCTGTGCCAGTACCAGTTCCGGTTCTGGTTCCGGCTCTGGTTCTGGTTGGAGTTTTTCCGCAACAGCCAGTTCCTCCTCAACGACTGGTTCATTTTGTTGTGTTTCGTCCACTTTGTCGGTTTCTGGCAGCGATTCAATGGTCGGTGGCGCAGGGTGAAACTCGACAGTTTCCGTTGGTGTTATTGTCTCCTCAGCAATTGGCTGCTCGTTTTGGAAATCAGCCGGTGTTTCTTCCGGAACAGTTTCCGGTAGTTGGTTCTCTGGTTCACTTACTTCTGCCTGAGGCGGCTGTACGTCGATTGTTTCCTCTTCTCCTTCCATTTTCTCCTCAACTATTGGCTCAGCAATTATTTCAGCAGATTTGACCGGTGTTTCATCTGAACCGTCTTTTGGCACACTAGATGGAGCCGGTGTTTCATCAGAACCATCTTTTGGAACACTTGTTGGAGCCGGTGTTTCATCCGAACCATCTTTGGGAACACTTGTTGGAGCTGGTGTTTCATCTGAACCATCTTTAGGAATACTTGATGGCGCTGGTGTTTCATCCGAACCATCTTTTGGAACACTTGTTGGAGCCGGCGTTTCATCTGAACCATCTTTGGGAACACTTGATGGCGCTGGCGTTTCATCTGAACCGTCTTTGGGAACACTTGATGGCGCTGGTGTTTCATCCGAACCATCTTTTGGAACACTTGTTGGAGCCGGCGTTTCATCTGAACCATCTTTGGGAACACTTGATGGCGCTGGTGTTTCATCCGAACCATCTTTTGGAACACTTGTTGGAGCCGGTGTTTCATCTGAACCGTCTTTGGGAACACTTGATGGCGCTGGCGTTTCATCTGAACCGTCTTTGGGAACACTTGATGGCGCTGGTGTTTCATCCGAACCGTCTTTTGGAACACTAGATGGAGCCGGCGGTTCATCCGAACCATCTTTCGGAACACTTGATGGCGCTGGAGTTTCATCTGAACCGTCTTTTGGAACACTTGATGGCGCTGGTATTTCATCCGAACCATCTTTTGGAACACTTGATGGCGCTGGTATTTCATCCGAACAATCTTTCGGAACACTTGATGGAGCCGGTGTTTGTTCCGAATCATCTTTTGGAACACTTGAAGGCGCTGGCGTTTCATCCGAACCATCTTTGGGAACACTTGATGGCGCTGGTGTTTCATCCGAACCATCTTTCGGAACACTTGATGGCGCTGGAGTTTCATCTGAACCATCTTTTGAAACACTCGATGGAGCCGGCATACTTGACGGAGCCGGCGTCTCATCCGAACCATCTTTCGGAACACTTGATGGAGCCGGCGTTTGTTCCGAATCATCTTTAGGAACACTTGGTTGATTATTCTCCGAATCGGTTGGTTTAGTTTCCTTGTCAGTAGAAACTTCTGGCGTGGTCGTGACTTCAACGGTCTCAAGATTGTTTTTCTCATCCGAAACAGATTTTTCATCGGTTTTCGGCGAATCTTGAGCTTCCGTCGGCTTATCCTCTTTGCTTTCCTCTGTTGGTTTTGTTTCTGGAACCTCTTGGGAAGCAAGATTAGCTGAATCTATCGTTCCGGCTGTTTCCGGCTTTATTTTGCCACTCTCATCCGGTTTCTTTCCTTCATCGGCATCTGCGGTAACTCCTCTTTCACTGACTTGGTCGGACTTTTCTTCCTCTTTGGCCTCAACACTGGTTGGTTTCGCTTCCGAATCAACAGGTACCTCCGGTGAAACCTGTTCCACTTTGGGTTGCTCCTCAATCGCTTTAGAATCCATCTCGGCCTTGCTTTTATCTTCTGGTTTCTTCCCTTCATCAGTAGCAACTTCTTCACTGACTTTGGCTGGCTCATCTTCTTTTTTAGGCTCCAATTCAACAGGTTTAGCTTCTGATGCAACAGGTGTTTCCGCTGGAATTTGCTCACTTTTGGTCTTCTCTTCGGTCATTTGGGAAGAATCTTGCTTGGCCTCGATTTCATTCACTTGTTTCTTCTGTTCAGTAACCTGCTTCACTACTTCCGGTTCGGCTGGAGCGGCTGTTTCCGGAGTTGCTTCCGTTTGTTCCTGCTGTTCAGCTACAGCAACAGGTTTATCTTCCTTGACCTTTTCCTCGATCGATTGATTTGAATCAGGTTTCTCCTCCTCTTTGACATCTGCTGGCTTCTTCTCCTTTTGCTCCTCGGCTTTTGGTTTGATTCCAGATTCAGATTTGATTCCACCGTGCGAGATTTGTTTTGGTATATCATCCAAAAGCTCATCGCTAAACGTTTCCTTTAGCGATGGTTCCTCGGAAATACAGGTGATAATCGTTGAAAGTGATCGATGTGTTCCAACCGCCGGACAAATCTCATCAAGCCTTTTCAATTTGGTTTCGGTTGGTTTAGTTTTCACCGGTTCGACCGGCTGATTTTTTGATTCTTTTTTCTCGACTGGATCCGGTTCCCGGCCTGGTCGTTGTGGTTGTTGTTGGTGTTCTTGCAACGATTTTTTTGCACCCTCCTGGCTGGTTCCATCTTTGGTTTCCGTACTTTTGATCTGGGCATCCTTCAAAATGCTCGGCTCTGAAGAATTCAAATCAGTGGAAAGCTGTCCTTCCATCACGCCAGGACTGGTCTTGGTCGGCTCATCGTTAGCAGCATCAACCTGTTTGGATTGGATCACAGCAGCAGCAGCAGTTTTCGATGGCCGCTTTTCCTCTGCAACAGTTCTTTGTTCCGGTTCTTCCGGTTGTTTCACCAATGTTTCCGGTGTAACTTTACTTTGTTGCTGAGCTGGTTGGCTGGTCGCTTCGGTCGTCTGGGCAGCCTCCTCCAGCGTTCCAGGTTTCTTTTCTTCTTGATCCGGTGGTTGTTGCCGAGCTTTTTCCTCAGCCACCTTCTCCTCAGACGATCGTTTGGATTCTTCGGAAGATTCCGGAACCTTCTTCTTCTTCTTAGTATCATCGCTTGCCATTGGTTCTTCAGGAATGGATTTTGGTTCTAGTTCCGGTTCCGGTTCTTCCTGCTGTTTGAGCTGGATCGTATCCTCTGATATCTTTTCTTTTTCAACAATCGATTTTGGTTTTGATTCATCTACCTCTTCCCCTTGCAGATGTTTTTCCAAAGATTGAAAAATTGATTCATTATCCGGAGCTGTTGTTGTTTGATCTGGTTCGACCATCTCTTGGCTTTCAGGATTTCCTGTTCCCGGTTGTTGGCCAGTTTGTTCCTCCGATATCAACGGAACTTCAATGGATTTTTCCGAATCTGCTTCTGGCTGTTTTTCTTCGATTTCATCCACAATCGGCGGTGTTGCATCCGCCGATGTAACATCTGCAACACTTCCGCTTTGAATTGATTTTTCGGAACTGCCCACAATCTCTTTACGGCCATGTTCAGAATCAAGCGAATCTTGAGGAACGTGTTCTGCTAGTTTTGGTTCCGATTCACTTGAAACAGCTTGAGTTGGCGTGGCTGGTGCAACATTTCCATCATCGGATGCAACCGAATCTTCCGATGAGAATTTGATTTGGATTTTTTCCGGCTTTTTCATCTCAATTTCCACCAACAATCTAGATTTAAACTCGAATGGAATGTCCGTTGCCGAATCTTCGAACTTCTCCACAATTGGTGGTTCTTGATCCGGTTCTTGGACGTCCTCGCTTGGAAGCTGCTCAGGCTCAGGCTCAGGCTGCCCGTCGAAATATGTTTCAGAATTTTGTTCTTCATCTTGAGCTGTCGTGGATTCTGGCTGTGTCACAATCGGTTCAGATGATTCTTGTGGTTCCGGTCCAACAGCCATGGTGGTTGTTTCAATCGAATCTGTTAAATCATCATGATCCGAATTTTGCGTTGGAACATTTATTTCCGATTCCGATCCATCAGGAACACTGTCTGGATGCGGTGAAGCTTTGTCGATTGCCTCTTTGGAATCTGCTATTTCTAGATTGTTGTCGATTGTATCATCTGACTCGACTTTTTCAACCATTGGTTCTAGTTCCGAATCAGACATTGGCAACAAACGTTTTATAATGTTCTTTTTACCAGTTTTCGAATCGATTTGTTCGCCAGAAATTTCAACAATGATCGTTTCAAGACATTTGTTGGTTTCTGGTTCCATTTTTATAGCCATCGTTGGCTTTTGTTGTTCAACTTGTTGTTTAATTTTCTTTTTTACTTTTAATTTAGAATTAATCAATTGTTGTGTCGAACTTTTTCCAGGCTCATTTTCGTGTTCTAAATGCTGCCGGGAAACCAAATCTTCTGGTTTGGATTCGTCGGTCACACCATCATGTTTTCCTTCTCCAGGTTTCCGTGGTATCTTGGAACGTCGGACAAGTTTCTTTTTGCCTGTTTTGAGATCAACCTGTTCCTGGATCGTAGACTCTTCCGTGGTTTCTTCAATCACTTTCGTATCTTCCGGTTCAACCTCACTTATCTCTTCTTCCGCTTTTGATTCCTGTTCAATTCCGGCTTTGGTCTCCAGATCAACAGGTGTTTCCTCACCCGGTTTCTCCGTTTTCCGGCGTAATATCACTCGCTTCCGGCCTGTTTTCAAATCAATCTGTTCTTCAGCAATAACATCACCAGGTTTTGGCCCGAATTCTTCCGGAACTTGTCCCGCTGAAACATCTTCCGGTTGTTTTTTAGCATGCTTTATCAATATCTTTTTGCCTGTTTTCAAATCTATTCGCTCTTCTACAATGTATTCTTCTTTCTTTTCTTCCATCACTTTTGTATCTTCCGGTTCGCCTGGGATTTCCGTCACTTGCGGTTCGGTCTTTTCCTGGTCGATTTCGTCGTCAACAGTTGGCTGAGTTTTGAAATCGACCGGCATTTCTACCGACGCCAAATCAACTGGTGGTTCAGGTTTTTTCCATGGTTTGAGGATTTTCTGCTTCAAAATAGACTTTTCCACCGGCTTCAACGTTTCAGTTGCTTCAACCGGCTTAGTTTCCGATTCCTCACCTACATCATCATGTTGTTTCGGTTTTTTCAAACGTTTTTTGATTTTTTTCTTGCCAGTGTCTAGGTCAATTTGTTCTTCAGTAATGGTGATTTCGGTTGATTCCGAAACTTCCTTTGTTTCCGGTTGGATTTCGATCAATTTCGCTTCTTCAGCATCTTCAGTCAATTGGCTCTCCAATTGTGCTAGGACCTCTTCCCCATCATGGTCCCGCTTTTTCGGTTTCTTCAAAAGTTTCTTCTTTTTGCCATCTTTTAATTTCTTTTCGCCTATTCCCACATCGATGGGTCCTTGTTTCAGCTCTCCTGCAACAAGTGGTTCAATTTCCTCATCACTTTCTTTCGTGCCATCTCTCGGTTTTTTCTTTTTCTCTTCGCCTGTTTCCACATCGATGGACCCTGGTTTCAGCTCTTTTATTTCTTCCATTTCCACATCGATGGGCTCTTGCTTCAGCTCTTTTGCCTCGCCAGAATCCAGATCAACTTGTTGCCGCGGTTTCTTCGGGCGTCTGATAATCTTTTTCTTGCCTGTTGCCATATCAACCTGTTCTTCAGTGATATGAACATCCGTTGTTTCCGCAACTTCCTCCGTATCCGGTTTTACCTCTTCGCTAATCGATTCAACAGGCTCTTCTGGGATTTCAACTACCGGTTTGGTTTCCAATTCGATCGGAGTCTCTTCCGCAACTTCATCCGGCCTCTTTGGTTTTTTCAATCGTTTGATTATCTTTTCGTCCTTTTTTGGTTCCTGTTCCTGTTGAACATCCTCCGACGGTTTTGGCTTTTGTATTTTCTTGATTATCTTCTTGTTTCCGGTCTTCAAATCCACTTGTTCCTGGAAAACCTCCACTTCCGTTGTTTCTATCAGCTCTTTGGAATGCTCTGATTCCACTTGTTCGCTGGTCTCAGCTACCCCATCTTTTCCCGTTTCAACAATCGGTTTGGTTTCCAGTTCGATGGACACATCGCTTGCCTGTTCCGGTTTCTTCAATCGTTTGCGAATCTTTTTCTTGCTTATCGCAAATTCTTTGGCCGATTTTTCCACAGGTTCGATGGGTTCTTGTTTCAGCTCTTCTGCATCATGTAAAGGCTGGCCAGAATCCTGGTCAATTTGCTCTTCCATAAAGTGAACATCAGCGAAATCCGAAACTTCCTTTGTTTCCGGTTGGATTTCTTCCCTTAGTTCCATCGATTTAGCTTCTTCAACATCATCAAACGATTTGGTCTCTAATAGCGTGGAAACTTCTTCCGCAAGTTGATCGGGCTTTTTCGGTTTCTTTAAAAGTCTCCTCTTTTTACCTTCTTTTAATTTCTTTTCGTCCATTTCCACCTCGGTGGGCTCTTGTTGCAGCTTTTTTGCTTCAAGGGGCTCTTGTTCAAGGGCTTTGTCACTTTCTTCCGCGCCATCTCTCGATTTTTTCTTTTTCCCTTGGCCTATTTCCACATCTGTGGGCTCTTGTTTCCGCTCTTTCGCAACAAGTGGTTCTATTTCCTCATCACTTTCTTTCCCGCCATGTCTCAAGTTCATTTTCTGTGCGCCGGTTTCCTCATCGATGAGTTCTTGCTTCACCCCTTCTGTTTCAAGCGACTTCTTTGGGTCATCTTTAGCGCCATCTGGTAGCTTTTCCTTTGGTTTGTCCCTAACGCCATCTGGTAGTTTTTTCTTTGATTCGTCTTTAGCGCCATCTCGTGGTTTTTTCTTTTTCTTTTTACCTGATTCAACATCGATGGGCTCTTTAGTTTCAAGGGGCTCCCTCACTTCGTCGCTTTCTTTTGCACCATATATCCGTTTTTCTTTATCGCCTGTTTCCACTCTGATTGCCTCTTGCTTCAGCTCTTTTGTTTCCAGGGGCTTCCTTGCCTCGTCCCTAGCTTTCTTTATTTCACTGATTTCTTCCGAATTTGTTCTATCATCCGTTGTGGGCTTCGATTCTAATTCAACCGGAATTTCAGTGGAAATCATATCAGCTTGTTTCGGTTTTTTGATTCGTTCGATTATTTTCTTCTTGCCAGTTTCCAAATCGACTTGTTCTTCCAAAATCTCCACTTCCGTAGTCTCAATCACTTCTTTAGTGTCCGGTTGTGGTTCTATCATCTCCTCCAAATTCTCGCCTTCTTCAACAGGTGGTTTGGTGTCGATCAATTCCACCGGAATCTCGCCAGTTACATCATCTGGATGTTTTGGCTTCTTCATCCGCTTGATAATTTTCTTTTTGCCTGTTTGCAAGTCAATTTGCTCCTCGGAAACAAACTCCTCTGGTTTTGATTCAACCACCTCCTCAGGCTTCTCCTCCAATACTTCAGGCTGTCCGGGTTTCTTCGGACGAATCACGATTTTCTTTTTACCCGTTTTCATATCAACCTGTTCCTCGGTGATGTAAACATCGGTGGTCTCAATCACTTCTCTTGTATCCGGCTCGAATTCTTCACTAGTTTCTATTGATTTCACTTTTTCCGCTTTGTCCGCTTCCAGTTTAGATTCTAATTCCACGGGAACTTCTGCCAAAACTTCTTCAGGCTTTTTCGGTTTCTTCAAAAGTTTTATCATTTTTGTACCAGTTTTCAAATCGATTTGTTCCTCTGAAACAAACTCCTCTGGTCTTGATTTAACCATTTCCTCAGGCTTTTCTTCCGGTTCTCCGGGTTGCTTCGGTTTCTTCGGACGAATTACGATTTTCTTTTTACCCGTTTTTAGATCAACCTGTTCCTCGGTGATCAATTCATCTTTTCCCTCCTCTAACAATCCGGTAACTTCAACCTCTGGTTTGGCTTCTGTGATATCCTCTGGTTTCTTCGGGTGTTTAATAACTATTTCTTTGCCGGTTTTAGAATCTATCTGTTCTTCTGCTGACTGTTTCGGTTTTTTCGAGCGTTTTATCTTTTTGCCCGTTTCGACATGTTCAACCTGTTCCTGGATCGTAGACTCTTCCGTGGTTTCCTCAATCACTTTCGTATCTTCCGGTTTAACCTCACTTATCTCTTCTTCCGCTTTTGATTCTGGTTCAATTTCGACCTTGGTCTCCAGCTCAACAGGTGTTTCCTCGCTCAGTTTCTCCGTTTTCCGGCGTAAAATCACTCGCTTCCGGCCTGTTTTCAAATCAATCTGTTCTTCAGCAATAACATCTCCAGGTTTTGGCCCAAATTCTTCAGGAACTTGTCCGGCTGAAACAACTTCCGGTTGTTTTTTCGGATGCTTTATCAATATCTTTTTGCCTGTTTTTAAATCGATTCGCTCTTCCACAATGTATTCTTCTATCTTTTCTTCCATCACTCTTGTATCTTCCGGTCCGACTGGGATTTCCATCACTTCCGGTTCTGCCGTTTCCTGATAGATTTCTTTGGTTTTTCCTCCTGGTTTCGCTGTTTCATCAATACCTGGCTTGAATCCCGTAACAACCGGAACATCCTGTGATATATCGCCTGGCTGTTTTGGTTTCTTCGAACGTATCACAATCTTCTTTTTGCCAGTTTTCAAGTCAATTTGTTCTTCTGCCACAAATTCATCTGATTTCGGCGCAGATTCTTTCGGAACTTCATCGGACACTTCCCTAGGTTGTTCCGGTTTCTTAGTCCGTTTGATGATTTTCTTCTTGCCAGTTTCCAAATCGACTTTTTCTTCTAAAATCTCTACTTCCGATGTCACTATTACTTCTTTCGTGTAAGATTGTGGTTCAATCATCTCCTCTGATTTCTCGGCTTCTTCAACAGGTGTTTCGGTGCCGATCAATTTCACCGGAATCTCGCCAATTACATCATCAAGATGTCTTGGTTTTTTCATGCGCTTGATAATTTTCTTTCCGCCTGTTTGTAAATCAATTTGCTCCTCGGACACAAACTCCTCTGGTTTAGATTTAACCGTTTCCTCTGGCTTTTCCACCGGTTTCTTCAAGCGTTTGATGATCTTTTTCTTACCAGTTTCCAGATCAATTTGCTCCTCGGTGATGTAAACATCGGTGGTCTCGATCACTTCTCTTGTATCCGGCTTGAATTCTTCACTAGTTTCCAATAGTTTCACTTCTTCCGCTTCCACATCCGGTTTTGATTCTAATTCCACCGGAATTTCTCCCAAAACTTCTTCAGGCTTTTTTGGTTTCTTCAAAAGTTTTATCATTTTTTTACCAGTTTTCAAATCAATCTGTTCAACGGAAACAAATTCTTCCAATGGCGAGTCAGGTTTGGTTTCAGTCGGAACCACTTGTTGAATGTCTTCTCCAGGCTGTTCAGGTTTCTTGATCCGTTTGATTATCTTCTTTTTGCCAGTCTCCAAATCAACTTGTTCTTCCGCAATTTCCACTTCGGTAGTTTCAGTCACTTTCGACTCTTCCGACGGGACATCGGCGGTTTCTACCGGTTCCGGTTTCTTTTCTTCATCAATTTTGGGCTTGATTGTCGTATCAATCGGGATTCCAGCAGCAATATCTTCAGGCTTTTTCGGTTTTTTCACCCGTTTGATGATCTTTTTTCCGGTTTTCAAATCGATTTCCTCTTCAATCACGA
>JAOZJS010000232.1:0-56170 GCA_025882695.1 Amerodectes protonotaria | reverse complement strand
CGCTTTCATCATTATATTCTGATCGGAATTATATTTCCATGATTTCCTCAACAATTTTAGCAATTTGAACATTTTAATTACCAAAAACAGTAACAATTTTAGCATGTTTTGGATGCGAAAGAATAAAATACAAATTTCATTCACATTTTTAACCGTGCGTATAATGAGTAGTTCACTGCGCATTGCAATGCGCATCCAACTGCGCAACCAAGCAACCCGGGACGCGATGCTGCAGCCCGCTCCTCCAAAATCTTCCTTAGCTGAAGCCTTTGGCTGTACAACCAAATTCTTACTTTGGCAATACAAAATCCAACCACATCCAACCACAACTATTTTTAGTGCTTCCAAAACAAGCAGCACTTTTCTGAGTGTACCGGATCAGGGCGCAATTACAAGGCGTTCAAAAAGAGAATGATCAACATGTACAATATGAAACCAGAACACATACTGTTGTCTATTAACCGAGCGGAATATTTTTGTGACAATTTATCTGGTTATAATGGATAATGGAAGAATTTCTACTACTCACTCAGTCAGATTAGACAAGCAAATACAGCAAACAAGTAATTTTCAAAGATAGATCATCTCTAACCAGACCGCGCACAGAATGTTTACGGCACACGAGACAATACGTAGGCATGCATTGTAATTAAATACTTTTATGTGGAAAATAAGGGTTCGGAAGGAATCCCACTAGTTATTCCAGCACACACAGCTATACCCGGAACGATAATAGCTTTGTACCTATTCTCTTGTTCTGCACGTATACTAGTGCTTGTGTGGTGTGTCCTTTGGTTTTCAATGTCATTGGGATTTATTTTAAGATTTTTGCGAAGGAGACTTACAAAATCAACGAAATTAACAACAAAATGAAGCTTTGAGACTTGAAACCAAAGTTGTAAATAAAACAATTCCAAGATAAACATTTTGATAGTGTCTGGCCGACAATTTTTAGGGTCCAATTTCATGTGCCGTTTATTATTAAATTCATTATTAAAACCGTTGATTATTTTGCGACAAACAAACAAACAAACTAGCAAGGAAATCGACTTTTTCATGCACTTTGACAATTGATCGATTTGATTTTTTCAAATGAAAAAACACACTTACTTTTGGGTTATTTAGCTGTCGTTCAATTCAAATTGTATGGTTCCGGTTCCGGTGCAGAGAGGGAGAGAGAAAGAGATTCACATCGATTGAGTTTT
Organism: Amerodectes protonotaria; assembly: GCA_025882695.1. Lineage (NCBI taxonomy): Eukaryota > Metazoa > Arthropoda > Arachnida > Sarcoptiformes > Proctophyllodidae > Amerodectes > Amerodectes protonotaria. Next base: position 54,965 of record JAOZJS010000232.1, on the reverse strand, counting down.
CCGAAATTGAATTGAAGAGAAAACCAATGAACGAAATCTTTCAAAACCAACAAACAAATGAACAAAATCAAAACCTGGATCGTCACAATTGTTATTGTGACATTTTTTTGTGTTTATAAATTTGATATTCGTTCAGTTCACTTGTTGAAGACATGTTCTTGTTCATTGTTTCTCTAATTTTTTTTTGCGTTTTTGCCTGGCTCTTATATCGGATTCATACCCTTGTTTCTATTATCTTCATCCTAAACTACGTCTATAAGGTAGAATTAAACATGAACGATTATGGCAGCGGAAACCGTAGCCACCGTACACACCTATACTCTTTCATGACTAGACGATTTGATGGTGGTTGCGGGTGAAAATCCACACCAACAATCAACAAACAAGAAGAGAAAAAAATTGATGGATAATTCTCATTCGAGACCACAACATCGAAACTCCGTTGTTGTCAGAATATCATAACACGATTCATACGCGATATGCGATACATCTTGGATCTTGGATAATATTGATCCAATTACAACAATAGATTATGGCTGTTGTCTTGCATCCTTGGTACTATAACCATTATCATATAAAAAAAATCCTTGTAAACAAAACACTTGATATTCGAGGATAAATGTTTAACAATTGAATTCAATGATTTAGTGGTAAACACGATTGATGTCAAAGATGATGCTATAGTTGCGATTGTCTGGTATTGGTATTCAACCAAAAAAAAAGGAAACAAGCAAGGCTTTCCGAAAGGGTGGTCAACACCCTGCACCCGTGCTTGCTTCCGAATCAAAGTTGCTTGCTGTATCAACAACGACAAAATGGAGATTTTGATTTCTTGATTTGATTCAATGACATATTTACTGGCATCGTTAGCACAAAAACAATCTCAAGAAGCATCATAAGAAAGTTGTTATGATAAAAAAAATCAATGCTGTGATGGTTATCGAAAATCCAAGGATTCAATCGGAAACAACCGATCACCAAACGCTCTTTCAATAGTCACAGCAAGCCAAGAATCAATTGATTTAAGCGGAACACACCATTGAATGGACAATCCAAGAAGTGAAATCCAAACTAAATTTTTTCCAATGCTAAACTGTACAGTAAATATCGCACATTATAAGAATGTATGCTTGTTTGCATACAAGAATATCGAAAATCTCTTGTCATAAAAATTAAACAAATTGCAACAAAAAAAAGGATGTCTGGAAGACATGTTGCATAAGTTTCTACACCCACAGACCATAGCACGAGAGAATCATTGCCAAAAAAAATAGTCCTATGAAATTTATACAATTTTTGAAATTCTTGAATCCGTAACAAGATTCAAAATTTGAAGGGAAAAAAATGGCGGCAACTTTTTTTTTTGAAATCAACACCCCTTCGTAAAGGACATATATAAATGAGGGAATATTTCAAACCTCTTGGAAAGCGCCAAAATCCGCGATTAAAGTTGGATACAATGAATCGATTAAAGATGAACAAAAAAGAAGCAAATGTCTTTATTTTTAGCAACAATTATTATTTAATTTTAGAATTAGCACGGGATACATCACAAAAAACCTGGCAAGTCAGATGATTAAGCCATTTATATAAAAATCGAAAAAAAAGAAAAGCATTAAATACAGGCTTTAAAAACCTGTGAATGAATGGATGTGCATTTGGTGACAATTTATTAATTATCATTTCATTATTTTTTATTGTTCTAAAGCGTACAGCGAACAGGTACGCGCATGCAGGTCGGGGTTTTTTGTTGCACACAGGTAAGTTGTGCACGATCAAGACACACTGGTGTAGTGCAGATTTTTCCGGAAGTGAGATTGTCAAATCTTGTTGCAAAGGAAAACCAAAGATATTTTTTCTATCAGCTTATTTTAATAGTTGGCTTTCTCCTTTTTTTCCACCAATCAAATTGTCTGTCACAGACTGCTCCAGACTGGATGGTTTCAATGAACATGTTGCACATTATAAAACTTTTTATATAATTTTTATTATAATTATCCTAAACTTAATTATTGGATTTCTGCTCTCATTGCAATAAAACAAAATCTGCCAGACACATGACACAAAATTTTCAACTTTGGTTTCCTGAAAACCTTGAACTTGAAAATTTTATGATTGACAATTCTCGCTTCGATTCGAATACGTTCCGGAACAGATTCCTAACTTGGTCGACTAGCCAGTCGAAAAAAAGCTCCAAATCGGTTATTAATGCACAGTCACGGAGATGGAAATCTTTCGAATTTATGAACACTTACTTGTCCCATCATTGAAGAGGCAACTTTGGTGACGATAAATGCATTGTTTATTGCCATCCATAATGACGATGTTCGGGCACAATTGATGCATGATTGCGATATTTGATCTGAAATTTTGAACTTATCGTTAATGACACCGAAACGAAATTAAATTTGTAGACTTTCATCGGACAATCATCAAACATCAAATGATTGGAACCAAGTTGGAACAGTAATTTATTTTATACCGTTGGGATTCCAATCCAACTAAAATACACACATACTCGTCTGGACACGCACTTGAGCAAGGATGATGCCAACCTCAAAAAAATTAGATGCTTGGGAAAAAAGTCACCATAGAAATAAGACAAAACAACCATTATCATCCACCATAAGACACACTGGATACGATCCATTTATCAGACCAAAACTATGACGACAATAATCAATATCGTCTTTCTTGTTGTTGGTGATTTTATCATTAACCACCAAAATCAAAGTGTTTTCATTCAAAAGGACCAACGTATACCAATCATAACATGTTTGTTTCGTCGGAAAAATTACAATTAGTTTATGATTTGCACTAAACCGAAAATTCCAAATATTTTAATTGATCATTTTCCAAACCATCTAAGAACCAAGGGATTGGGGGATCTTTCAACCCAACAAAATACTTTGATATCAAAAATATTTTATCATACTAAATAAATATCATAATTTATATTTAAGCGATAATTTTTTCTTGATTTAGCATTGTTTGTTTCCTGGGTTCCAATATGCAAACAGGATTATCATAAACCATTTGTAAATCAATTTTATGTCCAACTAAATCACGTATATTCGAAATTCCATATTTGATCATGGTGGGCCTTTCAAGTGATAATCCCCAGCCCAAAACATTGATATCTTCGGGCAAACCCATCGGTTTTAACATTTCAGGCCTAAAAACACCAGAATTTCCGATTTCCACCCATTTTTTAAGACCAGAATGCCAACTATACATTTCCATGGATGGTTCTGTGTATGGATTGTAGGTTGGTTTAAATTTGATATCATGGATTCCTAATTTTTCAAAAAAAGCCTTGGTTAATCCCATTAAATGACCGAGTGTCATATGATGATCGGCGACCACGCCTTCGATTTGATTGAATTCTGCCAAATGTGTAGCGTCCAATGTTTCATTACGGAACACTCGATCAATACTGAATAATTTTTTCGGTTTAAATTCAGAATCACCAGATTCGAGATGTTTTTGGGCAAGATGATACAACATTCTAGCCGAAACAGCTGTAGTATGAGTTCTCAACACGTTTTTCCTGGATTCTGAATCTTTCCATTCATATTGGTATCCAATCGAACCACTATCGCCTCCATTTTCATGCACCGCTTTGACACGTTGTTGGTAATCTTTTGGAACATCTTTACATTCAGCCGGGTCGGATAGATAAAATGTATCCTGAAGATCACGGGCAGGATGTTGTTGTGGTACGAATAGCGCATCGAAATTCCAGAAAGAACTCTCCACAAAATTATTGGTGGCCATCTCTTCGAAGCCCATTTCCAGGAAAATCTGCCTGAATTGTTCTCGGACTTTGAGCAAAGGATGTAAATGCCCACGATCCGGAGGGATTCCCATTGCATCAAAATTGTATTCTTTGAAAGTTTTAGTTTTCCATGTTCCCTTGGCGATCATTTCGGCAGTTAAATCTGTTTCAGGTTTTTCAATGGTAGTCTGAAAGTTGTCCCCCTTACGAACGTCATAGCTTTTTTCAACAACTTCGGCTATTAGTTTACGTTTTTTCAAATCATTTTTTTGAGCTTCACTCAACTGAATGGATGGTAAATTTGAATTGAAATCCATGAATTTATAAAATCAACAACATACCTTATCGTAAGCTTGACTTTGCACCAGTTTTAATATCACTTTAACTTCATCTTTAACTTTGCAAGAATTACGTTTGACCATAGGTTTACCCGAAGATTTATCAATTGAAATCCATTTGTTCGACATTGCTTTAGCGAATCCAAGCTTAGCAACATTAGGATCGGGAATCGATTTCATAAGGTCTGGTTGCGGAATGTCACCATCCATGGGTATAGCCGACCAAACTCTGAATTCATGGCTACCATGTTCAACAATTTGTTTACCTTCATCAGTCAGAACGAATTTTTTTGTTTCAATTTGTTCAGTTTGAATTAGATTACCCAATGATTGTAATGATTTAACAGCACCCACAACTTTTTGATGATCAACTTGATTTTCTTGAGCAAATTTCAATGAGTTGATTTTATCTTTTTCACCGGTTAGATTCAACTTTTCTAAAAGAAGCTGACTTAGTTCTTGATCGGACATTGTTGAAGTTAATGCAGAATCAACCAAATATTCAAAACAAAGATTTGTCACCTTTGGATGAAAAAATAATAAAAACAGTCTGAACACGTTGACATCAAAAATCGTATGGCACACATGGGCACACTCAGAAAAAACGACTGTTTGTTTGCCTGCCACCTGTTGGCAATTCTTGGAAACACAAAAAATCCGTCAAAGTTCAAAATTTTGCTTGTGCCAAAGATTTATCATTTTATTTTAGAGAAAATATTGTCTAGAAAAAACAATTATCGATTGTTGCAATCTGATTAATGATTTAGATCGAATCGTAACGATAAAAAGTGGAAAATTCAAATAAATGGGAAACAAAAATCTTAGCTAAAATGACAAAAAAAGCAATTATTAGGCCAAAAACGAAGCAATAAATTTCTTGAATTTTCATTTTTCATTCTGTTGATCAGAATTGGACAAGTCTGAATGATCAGTATCTTCATCATCGGTGTCATGGTGATGAGTTACCTCTCGAGGAGTTTCAGCAAATAAATGAGGAACAGAATTTTGATGGGGCATTTTCCCGAACATTTCCACTATTGATCGGTGTCTATCAAAACGTTCAAAATTAGTCGGGCTCATAGATCTTTCATGTGTTCCGTTGATTGACGGACTCGATGGCTGCATATCTAGACTTCGTTTGTTTGGTTCCTCTTGGCCTGGTTGTTTCGGTTTGGGCGATAATTCAGCCGGAGTTGAATTTTGATTGTAATCATCATCATAATGTTGATCATTGTCCAAGGAACAACTCTCCCAAAGATTATCGTTATTATCATGACCCACCGTGGATTCATGAGCCATCTAGGATTGTCAAACAAACAGTTAGTCGAGCTCTTTTCATTTGGATTGAATACTAACCAGCATTGGCGGAGCCCGGAACATGTAACTGAATGGATAATACATCAAATTCAAGAATGTACTCGAATAAAGATCAGCAAAACGGCATAATTGATTAGCGAAATGAGTCTGCCTGGAGCCACAGCGAAATATGCTGCCCAAGATTCCATAACTCATATCCAATTCATGGATGGTATCGCGAATTTTAGTCCTCAGGTCTTTGATGTCCGGTTTGTCCCTAGAACTTGAATCCATGTTCAGATACAAATCGCCAAGTGCTACATCCAATTCATTAAGGCGTTCGAACAGTTCCCGTTTGTTCATCCAAATTTCCAATTCTTTTTGTAGTTCAGGCACAACCAAAAACGTTCGCCAACCTCGACGTTTCTTGGATTTAAGAATGTCACCGTATATATGATCGCCAATGTAAAGTACATCTTTACCTTTGGCACCAATCAGTTCCGTGAAAACGTCACAGCATCCACCGGAATAGACTTGTCCAGCTTCATAAGGTCCGGTTGGTGTGCCGATTTTCAATGCACCAGTTTTGACATCAACTTGTCTTAGGATTGTTCCTTCGTCAAAAAACAATGGTTTACGTGCATCAACCACGATAAAGTCGAAATAAGATTTCCAGGAACGATTCTTGGCCGATGGTACATCAAACAAAAAAGTCATAACTTTTTCAGTGTAGAGATAATCAGAATTGGTTAGAAGGAAAACCTTTTTGCCATTCTCATGCATCCGGTCCAACAACAACGGCAAACGTTGGTCTCTATGAATGTAAAGATTGATATTACTGACAGTCTTCTCTTTTAGAGAACCTTTTACGTGGACCCAATCGAATGCTGAGCGCACATCTTGAAAGATACTTTTGTACGACATGAATAGGTTTCCGTTTTTGGCTTTAACGCCAAAATGATTGTCTTTTGCTCTGTATTTGAAAGTTCAAATTAAATGATACAATTGAGATGGTAAAAAAATTTTTTGCCTAAAAATACCTGATATAATCTGGCGAATTTGAGAAAAAATCTATCACACAAGCTAATAGATAAGTTTCCGGTTGTGCAAACAATGTATTCATAATATAAATTTTGGATTCATCAAGTTGAACAAATTTATTTGGGTAAATAGCATATATTTCAGACCTTTCAGCAAAAAGATCAACAAAGAAATGAGAATATCAAACCACAAACAAGACACACTTACGTTTTGAGGAATTGGAATCCAAATACCGCAACAAGTATGTTACCGTATGGATCAACTTTGAGCAGGATTCCGGTTTCGGTGTCGAACCAAAGTCCTCGAACAGGAAAGCTAGGATCATAGAAAAAGGCATTGATATCGGCTGGATAACCCATTTTGATCAAACGTTCTTTGACTAGTTCGAATGATAATGATTCAAAATCCGAAGATTTGTATTCAGCCAATGTGTAATCCATATCAAAACCAAAAAATTTGATCTTTTCCAAATGCATCGAACGATTCACGAATATCCGGTGCATATTATATCGACGTTGATGTTTTCTTGAGACATTGGTAGCCGTACCACTAAATATTGGTTGTTGCATTTTGGAGTTTGTCGGAGATTGTTTCAATGCTGATGTCATGGTTTGTGTTACTGCTGAAAGACAATCAGATTGATCGAGATCTTCTATCGAAGCAGAATCCGGTAGTTGATTTGCTGGAAAATCTTCAGTGGTAATATCATTTTTTGTAGCACACTGGGTTTCAGGTTTACATTCCATGGTTTCCGATTAGGATGTGAGTGCGGAAAGTTTGTTTTTTATAACTTTATAAGCTATTATTAAATTAATAATCGAGAAATTAGTTGGATCTAATTTGGCGAGAACAAAATTTTTAATGAGATTTTCGCTTTTCTAAGGAAATCAGACCATTCCATCGTTTCTTTTATACGCAGACATTTTCCTCTCGTCGAAGATGGTTCTCATTGGAACGTATACCACCTCCTTTAACTCTCGGAACTTCATACGTTTGATGAAAGAGAAGCTACTTATAATTTGATCATAAATTATATTTTTCGCAAAACATGATTTTTTCGGCGAATTACAGAGAATGATTTTTGACAGCTTCATAATTTTAACATGATAGCAAATGCAGTTGATGATCTCAAGATGTGTACTTTCCGACAGATCCGTTGGCGGAAAAACATTCTTAAAACAGACTCTTTAACTAGCTTAATTATCAAAAGCTTGGTTCATTTAGTTACGATAGCAATAAAAAACGTCTAGGGAAAATTAATTAATATCTTTAATGAATTATTGATTCGTCATTAATTTTCGAATATTATTTTCTAATAAATTTATTCAATAAAAAAACCAAGGTGAACACTGGGAAACTACCTGGATTACCTTGAAGATCGTCATTCAAAGTTTTTTGTTCCTTATCTGCGAAGGAAAATCTTTAGAATACAATGGAATTTTGTTTAATTTTTATTTTGAAAATTCAAACAGATTTCATCGACATCGACTTTGAACGACAAGATTTAAAATTATGTGAATCAAGCAGCTCGAAACTTGTTTTTTTATTCAAGTCAAAAGACGTCACAAGACAGTTGGAATTCGGAATGACAGAATGAAAGCAAAGAATAATTATTGTTACACAAGAGATTTAACTTAATGTGTTAGGGCTGATATTTTTAGAATTAGTTTCCATAATGATCAAATAATTTAAAACAAAACACCCAAAATTCGCAACCTGTCAATGCAAATACAATTGATGCTAATCGGATTTTTGGCACAATAATCAAATGTTACAAACCCAGATCTCTTGGAGACAATGTTCAATCGGATACTCGAAGGATAGTAGCGAAAAATAGACAGACGAATATTAATGGAATGAAAATTGATCAAAAAATCAGTGAAATAAAGAGAAAGAGAGAGAAGGCAAGGCGGTAATTTGATTTGGCCACAAGAAAATATGAAACTAAATCAAAGTAATGAAACCAAAATCAAAGGCAATGTGTTTGTGGTAATGGGCGCATATAATGGTGGGATAGAATCAGAAGAACGACGTAACACAATAGCGATTGAGCACCAGGAAACTAAACTTGGGATCGACCAACACCGACCATTACAATGAATCTATGCTCGGGATTTCTTCTCCCGAAGTCAGCTGTTGTATTGGATTGCGGTGTACATATCCGAACGTATACCAATGTATTCCAGCGTTGTAAATATTCTCCTCGGCTACAAAACACGAAGACAGACGATTAGTCTGAGCTTGCAAGAGCAAGAGAGAAAGAGGAGAGAGAGAGAGAGAGAGAGAAGCCGTACGGCAATCATAGCAGAAGAATAGCAATAATAGACAAAGTAAACTGTAAAAGTTGTGATCGGAATTCTACATGTATGCGCGAACGAGGGACTGGGTTTGTGCAATACAAAAGAGCGAATGAAACCCAAAAGATCCCTTCAAGAATAAAGAAAGGGAAGAAAAAGGAGAAGAGGATGACGCCCTAGCAACTAAATGTGCTATGAATTCATATGTACCGACTGCACCGTATAAGCTGGAATATCGAAGAGAATGAATTGGCATTTTGAAAGATATAACGGTTTTAGGCAGCAATGTTGTTTGGAAAAAGCTGGGATTCTAAATTTAGAATCCAGAATGTTGAACGGAAGAATGGATAATTGGATGAGGATAATTCAGAATATTGGGTAGGAGAAGATTGTGATTTAGTAAACGACCAGCACGGAGCAAAGTAGTTTTGGATTAGCAGAAAAGAGCTAAAATCAACCGAACAGCACACTCACCAAGGAATAGTTTGAAATGATGTTTGGCGGGAATATTTGATGTTTAAATGAGAACTTGGAAATATTCCCGTTAAGCTCCGAATCTGTGGCCTTTTTAGATGTTTACTGTGATTTTAATACTACAGTTAAAATTGATAATCTCATCTCATCAATGGAATGGCCACCATCAATTGAAATTTGTTTTTTAAAAAGCTTTAATTTTTTGTCGTTTTCGTTGTGGTTTTTTCTACAATTCAAATCAATGCAATTAGGAAAATTTTCACGCACCAAAATGATCAATTTTTTGGATTGAACAGGATCCCAACCAAAGTATAATGCTGACCCAGTTTAATTTAGTTGTTTAGCTGTCTGCGTTTTACTGGCAAATGAATGAATAAAGCATGCCACTTGTTTATTCCAAGCTGGTCGGTTGCGAATGCGAACAAGTACGTTTTAATTAAATTGTGAAAAATACGCCCCGAATCAACGTAGACGAGACATCAACATAAATTGATTCGATTTAATTGAGAGAGAAAGGACAAAAACTCTCTCCTTTCTCTCTCTGCCTCTCGCTCTTCCTTTCTTTCCAACGAATACTGCTGGAAGGCTTCAAGGACAAGCCATTATTGGATTCGGAACAGAAAATCCTGTCCAAAGAGAGCAATCAAATGAAATAAAGTCTTTTGCCTGAAAGGATTGGAGCATTTTCATTGGAAAACAAGTGCATGAGATCAAAACTTTCATAATCGTAATTATTATGACATAAAGCATGATGAATTTAGTGGCATAATGGCGCCGAATATTTAAAATTTAAAACACTGTAGCTGATTGGCTAAGACAAGCGTAAAATGTAGCTGTATTAACTTCTAACAAAAGAGCTGTGGATGCAGCGCCACCTAGTAGAACAACGGCAATTTAATTTCAAATTAATCCCACATATTATATCTAAGCTTTTTGACCACTTTTAGTATCTTGTCCGAATAGATTGGGTATTGGACGGTTTTTTTTCTTTTGTTTGTCGCCTTTGCATAAATTTCTTGTATGATAATTGATAACATCAATTTGGTACAGACAAAACATTGCCAAAGCCATCGCAATTATTATAATCACCAAACCGATTATAACGGAAACTATTCACAAGAAAATCATTAAAAATTTCGTTCAAACATTTTATTTGGTAGTACCTTTTTCCAGTTCAACCTGTGGAAGAGATGTAGAATTATCCGTCTGATTATTTTCAGCATTGTTCTCTGCCAACATTGTCCTTGAGGTTGTCGTATTTGGAACGATCGAAACATTTGAAGTATCGGAAGGGCTGATGTTCCAGATTGTCAAGAACGCCACGAAAATCATTTGGGGAACCATTTCAATTTTTTTTCAACAATTCAATCGCCCCTGTGATTTATTAGCCACGAATTGATGGAATTTCAACTGGAACATAATTTTTAAATGTTTCAATCCAAATTTGAATCACATAATTAGTTAATTGAATGTACTTGAAAATTTTGAAATTCCAATTTAAAAAAAAGCTATTCATACACTGAATGATCGGCTATTGATGCTACTGCCATCTATGTTTGAAATTAAGAACCTGAAGAGAATTTGAAATTTCAAAATCATTTATTGATCAGCATCACTGCAAATTGATACAATAAATGGAAATATTTTTTATAAAAAATTATTTTTATCACAAATTATTGGAAAGACAAATGAGATCACAGTGTGATGGCAACACAATTATATGCCAAATCTTAAAAAAAGAAAGACTGTCAACTTTTATTTTTTTTTGTTCAAGGTTTTTGCCAATCAAACTCCATAAAATGTTCTCGGCAAATCGACAAGACAAATATGAATTCATATGGAAATAAGCAGAAAATACACAAAACTAGAGTCCAACATTGGATGGTGCTAGAGTTGAATTAAAAATAACCGAATCACAGAACGTTTGACTGAAAAAAAATCACAATAATTTAAATGAAAAAAATGTTCACGTCAGAATGATCTTCGTTTCTTCGTTATTCTTGTAGATTGTGGTCGTTGTTAATTCCAAAACTCTGTTAACTCTAGGCCCGAAATTTCTCGATAGGAACTCAATCAATGGAGCCATTTTAAAACGCTGTGCATGTCTTACTGCTTGATAAAGAAGATGGTCCCCGAACTCTGTCTTTTCCGTTGATAGAATTTTTAATAAATTTCTAAGATCTACAGAACAAAATCAATTTGATTAATCCTATTTAAGCTGATTTGAGCTTTTCTGAAATAAATTTTTACCTTTTATTCGCACATAGTGAAGAACAATTCTGACTTTTTCCTTTTCTTCATTTGTCAATATTAGACCTTTTTCAGGGTCTAGATAAGATTTTTGAGGTACAGGCATCGTACCACCATTCATCATTTTCCATTTGGAATGTTTGCTACCTTTTTGCAGGGCATTTTCCGTTATCGGCGTTAAGGTGATGTTTGATTGACTGGCCGTTGGATTCCATGCTTCATTCATGCTATTAATATTATTATTGATTTTATTCATATTCGGATGCTGGTGATTGAGATGATCATTAAAATTATTACTATTATTTTGGACCATCATTTTATTATGATTATTATCATTTTGATGGTGATTATTAATAATAATTGTAGTACTATTGTTACAGTTTGACATTGGAAGAATAGTATTGGCAGCAATTGGCTGTATCGCTGCGACACTTGGATACGGTTTGATTGTATTGTTATTTTGATTATTATTTCCATTGCCATTTTTGATCGGTATCTTGATATGGTTATTGATTGGCACATTCACGAACTTTGGCGCAACATTCCTAGGCACCATATTAGGATTGGAGTTTATGATCGGATTTGAATAACTTGGATTATGGTAAAACATATTGGCCGGTGGTGATGGAGCCGGTGACGGTGTTTGGCCACCGCCGATACCTGTTGCTGGGGAAGATGTGTGCGATTGATTATATGGTGATGGCGGAAATGGTGGCGGTTGTGGAGATGGTATTTGATTTTGATTATAAACATTATGAGATGATGATTGAGGTAACGGTGCTTGTATTGGGGATCGAGATTTATAGCTTTTGAACACATAATCTTTGGCGATCGGGCCTCTTCTCCCTTTTACTTTGAATGGACCACTTGGGGATGAATCTTGCAATGATCGTTTCATTCCTCTTGGCAAAGAATTGTTGCTATTATTATTGCCATTACTGCCACTATTATTGCTACCAACCAAATCAATATCCGTTTCATCGATCATCATCTCGTTTTTCTTGTCCAATTTGAATGGATTGCCAAACATGTGTTGACGGGTTGGTGCAGCCTCCAGATCTTTTAATGGTGCCGGTTTCTTTTTCAAATATTCTTGATAATTACCCATTTGACCAACTGGTAAATTAAATAATTGATCCTCATCCACGCATTTCACCGAAGAAAGTGGTTTTCGGAAAAATATTTCCTTCAATTTCATAACCTGATTCAATAAATCATGTCTGGGAATATCGACCGGATTCTTACAGAATGACAATTTGTTTTCCGTACCAAGTTTGTCTTGATATCGAACAATAAGCCCATTAAAATCTTGAAATTCATATGGTCTTCTAGAGAATGTTCGTTGTAGTGAGGGATTGGAGCAGAACAATTCGGAAATGGTCTTACGTGTATGAAATACAAAATTATATTGACTGGAGGAAACACGCGGCCATTCTATGTTTGGTGGCTTATGCTGACCCATCGAAGATGTTAACTTGTCAAATTCATTTTTGGCCAGATTTTTATATTTTTTAATCAAGGTATTGTTAAACGCATTGGCTGTGATGTCCATCGCGTCCGGGACCAGATTAGGCGGTGCATTCATCCTCTGCAATGCTCTTCTCAATGGCATCGAATAGTAGATGGGTATAGTTTTAAGATAATTGTCAAACTGTTGTTTCCATTCACGTGTGGGCTTCCCTTGTAATTGTTTGAATAATTCGTCAAGCAAGGGTAACAAAACTGGATAATTATAGGGCAGAACAAATAAGTTCACACAAGTCAAGTTGGTGCTAGCTTTTAGGTATCCAAAAGGTTGTCCCAATTCCGAATTACGGTGACTATTGGCCACGAACACTTGCCAGGCAACATTCGGTTGCTTCCTGGCCAATATATAATTGGTCAACGGACATGGATCAAGCTCATATTTATCGAAAGGCAAATTTTCAATCACAGTTGGTTCGGAATTGGCGCAAGTAAATTTTATAACAGGATGCGCTAATCTTGGCGGAATTTGTGGTATACTGGCACCTACTTCTGGACAATACGATTCAGGAATAGGCCAATGTCCTACCGAATATCCTTTGACAGATATTTTCACCAAAATCATGGTTCGAGTATTTTGCCAACCACGATTATTAATCTCTATACTGTTCCTCATTTCCGGATCTTCGATGATCATAGGGGGATCGGGACCGAATTTCTCAAATTTAGCTATCACACCATTGTGCACTCGAGATGCTATGTATTCAAGACTCCAAACAATATCATTTTTCGATGTAACACAAAAAGAACGACCTGAAAAATTAAACAAAAATTTTTGATGAATATCATTCATCTGAAATTCAATGCTTGATATACCTCCGGTGGTTTCACACAAGGCATTAATTGGTGAATGATCACAAGGCACGTTAGTTACAGTATTGTTGGCATCGCTTTTATAAGTGCCATTCAAACGAAGAACAATCGAGAAGAGGCGTTGATCCCAACGAAATGGCTCGATTGTGAATTCCGATCCGGGACAATGTGATGGCGGTATGATCAAATCTCTGACTACATTATTATTTGTTAAATATTTTGACCCATCCGTTATAAGTATGATGATTGCTGATTCAAGAAAATATGGAAATCTACCCAAACCATAAAAATCGATACCATTCTGCATGCGATTCAAATTTAGATAATCAAATGAATTCCTTAAAGCGGTATGGATGGTTGTCAAGCCTGTAGCTGTTAGATTTTTTAATTCATTCATAAACACATTATGTGGTTCTTTCCAACCGGCCTTGATATTGTAGGGGACATCTTCAAATGTTAATAACATGTAACGATCGCCACGTGAAGCTACATCTCTTTGTCGAAGCTGTTGATAAAAACCAGACGATAATGACGAATCATCCAGGCGAAAAAAAGAACAATTAATATTACTGATTATTCAAGCTTTTTTCGAAAGAAAGAATTAGGAATTATCAATCTGAAAGAATTCAATTGATTTTTGTTTGGAACTTTGACGAGTAAACAATTTCGAAAAGAGAGGGCGCCAATTTTTTTTTGTTTCTCCAAAAAAGAGTTAGGCTCTTTGCCTTTTGTGCACTAGCTCTTTTATTCAATTAATCTTGATTGAACACATGTTTTCACTAACTATCACATCATGGTTAGGTATAATGGAATAATGAAGCTTCGAATAAAGAAATACCCTAAATTTATACGAGATAAGGTGATTATTTGCAGGGCGAACCGGTATCATAACGATGGATTGTGATAAATTAGAAATGAATGCGCGCCATCTATACGTACATGCCTGAAACTAGAATGTTTGAATTCAAATTTGGCTCGAAAATTTACCAAAGACGTTTTGGAAAAGAGTGAAATAAAAGTTTGAAAAAACTAATTGAATAAAATTTGCTTCAGAACAATACCTTTATAAAACGATCAACAGTTTCTTTTGTGATATCCAACAATGTTGGCTTGGCACCAGAATTGGCTTTTTGGTTCATAGAGCCACTGGTATCGATCAAGAATAAAATTATAGTCATATTATGAAGAATTAGTCTTGTTTCTTTTCATGAATAATATTCAAAATGATGCTGTTTTTCAAAAGCGTAACGATTCCCGGAATAAACATTGAATCTTATTTTTCAATGCCTGCACTTTTTTGTTGATGTTTTTCTATTTGGCCGAAATCGATTGGTGAAGAAGACGAAATACTTGGGTTGGCAATCAGGGATTTGCAAATTATTCGATAGATGATTATATTTTTTTTTGGTATTCAAAAATGAAATCAAACCAAGATTATCTGTCACAAACACAAACATGCACACACACACACATACACGCATTTACCAAACCAAAGAGGCTTGGCGATTGAGGGCGCACCAAAAAAAAAAAAACGAGCTAGTGCGCGAGCAATTGAATCGTACAACAACAACAACAATAATATACGAGGAACACACACACTGTCTGGCTATGGCTGTGTAATAACTTATGGACATCCAACCAGCCAGCAGAACACACACACACAGACACACACGCACAAAAATTATACAGACACGAGGACGATGAGGTCCCAACGACAACCAAAGACGAAATGTTTGTGCTTACGACTGATGCAGTATGGAGTCTAACACACTTCTCTCTCTCTCTTTCTTTTTTTTGCTCGCCTTATCATCTCGTTGTTCAATGCGTTGTGTGTGTGAGTCTCTCCATCGTGCACGCTTACAATGTTATAAAAGCTAGCCCAAGTATTACATTGGTCGATGCGCAAGCTCCGTTTTGGCGCGTTGCCTGGTTTGCCTTCATCTCATTCCCAACAAATTCAATGGTTCAAACGAGAAACAAACGTTGATTGGATAGCAGTGGATTGGGGACTTTTTTCTCTGCCACTACCAAACATAACCGCTTGTATCTCGCTTGCAACATTAACCCCCCGCCCCACGTCGAAGGGACCACTATTTTAATACAAAAATCAGCGCAGTCACTCATTCGCTCGCTCACTATCACTGTGCAGCCATTCTTCGTTTTGGCTTTGAGTAAAAGAAATACTACCAAACTTGCCGGGGGGATCGAGTTCGCATACGAATGTGCCCCACCACCACCAAAACTGCCCTAACACCTTTGTTTTTAGGTGGTGCCAAACCAAACTTGCTGGTGGTGTTAAATGTATATGTGTGCGTGTGTATGTGTAGTAGTGGCGCCATTTTCTTTTCAATCTCTCTCTCACACAAATCTTTGATTCTCTCTTCTCTTCCTCTTTTGCCAAGGTTTTGTGCGGGATATTTCGTTGTTTTCCCGGGAAGTTTTCTGGAACCTAAAAATTTTTCTTTTGGCAATTTTCCCTATGTTCATTTTTTAGGATGGCAAATTATCGACTTTGACCAATTTTTAATTAACAAAATAAAAAAGAACTCACATTTAAGAGAAAACAAACTCTTGTGTTCAATAATTTGATGTTTTGAGATTTTTTTCAGGATTTGTTTGATTCAGTAAACAACTGGAATCATTTTTGAAATACAAGAAAAAATAAATAAACGAGTAAAGTGAGCAAGAAAGAAAATCTATACGCTCAAAAAGTTCCTGATTTTTTTTCGGAAAGATGATTCTCATCACCATTCTTCTCTTTCTTTCTGCAAAACATTATTTCAACATTTCTTGTGTGACTCTTTTTCGCTGGACTCGAGTTGTATTGCTGTCGAGCTGTTTGCTGTATGCATGTTTATGTGTGTGTCTTTGCAAGCCTGCCGCCGCTGTCAGGTCTGCATTTTGTACTGAAGACGCGCGCGCGCGCGCACACACACAGATGCACACTTTCCACACCTTGTCATATTATTTCAATGGTAGTGGGGCTACCATGCTGTTGTTATGTATTCTCCATGATGATGATGATGATGAGCATAAAAATGAGATGAGAGGCTTCGAAATATATCTTCTTCACACCAAACATATATTTCGAAAAAAAGAGATGAGATTTATTGAAGAAAATGTCGAGTTTTACTTGTTTGAACTTCAGTTTTTCTTACTGTTTAGGTTCCATCACAAATATACGCACACGAATGATCATCATGTGCGCCATCAAATGAGCCAGAAACAATGAAATTCCAAATTAAACGAAATTGATAATGCAAACCACCAACAATAGGTACATTTAACATAATTAGTTATCAGTGCTGTTTCGAACCCTTTCGACCTTTGGCTCTTTTTTTGGCCTTATACTTATTGATGGTATTCAAACGGAATGTTTTCAATGGATCATCCGATGATTTTTTGCTGTTGGTTGATTTGATTCGTTTGAAACGTTTCCTTCTTTTCGGTTCATAATTTAGAGATGCTGCCTCTTCGATTTTTTTATTTTCACGTTTACTACGGACCACTGTTTGCAATGTTTGCGGAACAATGTATTCAGGTACATCGGTAAGGTGAGCTTTGTTTTTCACCACATTCAATGGTCGATCCAATTTTAAAACTTTATGATCTTTGGGGTGTTCCTTGAAAAAACTTTTCAAATTTTTCGATGCCAACATTTCCCGTCGGATCTCTTTGAGCCTTGCATCTCGAATCGATATTGTGGTGACAGCTCTCAACGCATCTCGAGCCCTAGATTCAAATGGGAGAAATTTTTTTTTTAACAATTTTTGAATTAAGCAATCAATTGAACAATTGATGGTATATTCACCTATATCGAAAAGCTTCTAGTTCGTTCATTTTAAATTGATATGGCTTGATATTTCCTTTTTGGCCGAATTTTTTGGAAACTTTCTGAAAATACCGAAGCTCATCAGGTGCTACCAATGATAAAACCGTACCATCAGCATCTTCATTGCCACGCGCCGTTCTACCGACACGATGAACATAGGAATCGGTGGTGGTAGGAAAATCAAAATTAATTATGTTGGATACGAATTTGAAATCAATCCCACGCGATACACCCGATTCATTGGCATAATTTTTCTTATCTTTTATTCGGGCTTTCTTCTGCCTGGTACTTGGATCAATGACACATTTTTCATCACTAGCTATAATTATATCATAAACTCCAGAATTGAATTGTTCCACAACATAACACCTGGACGCAATGGGCAGCTCAGAATTTAAAACACATGTTCGAATGCCAAATTGTTCCAGGAATAATTTGAGTTGATAGCAACGGTCCACATTGTTGACAAACACGATACTTTTGCCTACGATCAGACCAAGCTTGAATAATGCATTGATAAGAACAAATTTTTCTTCATCATCAAACACTTCAATATGATATTGAAGTAATCTATCGCTTTCCGGCAAATCTGGTTCTTCTAATTTCAGGATCACAGGTTTTTTCAGCAGAATTTTCTGCAATTCTTTCACATCGGTGTTCAAAGTGGCAGACATTAGAAAATGTTGAACACCAGTTTTTGGCAAATGTTCGAAAACTTTCATCAAATCATCTTGATAGCCAAACGAAAACATAAGATCAGATTCATCAATCACCAAAAAATCCAACTGTTTTTTTAAATCTACAAGAATTTTGGCAGTGATGTATTCGATCATTTTTCTCGGAGTAGAAATCAGAATATCGGGTTTTTCGGTGATCAAAAAATCACTTTTCTCTGCCAGGCCACCCTGTGATATATCCATTATGGTAACATCTCGTCGACAACACGAGGTTAGATCTTCAAAATTTTTAGCTATTTGATTGCACAATTCTTTTGATGGAGCCAATATAACAGCTCTGAATCGTTGATTTTGTTCGTATTTTTTAGCTTCTAAAATTTTCTGCACTATCGGTATGGCAAAAGCCCCAGTCTTACCGGTACCGGTGCGAGCTCTGGCCAATAAATCGTGTCCTGAAAAAAAAAACAAAATGAGAATTGTTTTTTTTTGTGATCAATGATGAACGATTATTGTCAAACCTTCCAAAGCTAAAGGAATAGCTTTTTCTTGGATCAATGTTGGTTTTTTCCAACCCATCTTTGAGATGGCATACAAAACTTTCATATCGATTCCCATTTCTTCGAATGAAACTGATACTTCATCATCACCATCTTGAATTTCGGTGGATGATTTTTGTTCTCCATTGTCGGACATTTTGAAAACAATCTTGGGAACAGATTTCTAACCAATAACCAATTTTGGTGATATGGTTACACGTGCTGGCCGCTATAAAAACAGATTGGTCAAAAAATCCAACTCAAGTTGAAATAGATTTTTCTCAAACTTAAATTTTGCACAATTGCGATAATCAAACAATTTTTTCTCATCTTTTTTCATTTTTTATTTACACCAAAGTTTTTCCGCAGGTTTTTTTTGCACACATTAAAAAATCTCGGGTAACGTTAATTTTTTGGAATTTTCATCACAACTTACTATTGATTTTGAACGATTTTTTTTCAGAACAAAGACGGGTGATTTGATTTTAGAGCAAAGCTAATTTCCTTGTTCAACAGAATTTCCTTTTCTGTGTCGGATATACGTTTGAACACTTCAGAATCTATCAAAACTGGATGAATTTGTGAATTTTTCATCGACTTGATCAAATATTGCGTTTCTCCATCCCAAATTCTGGGATTCCGGCAATAGTTTTTGGCTGTCAATAGAACGATCCCGATTGAAACAGATTCGGATGAATCGATTTTTAATTGCATCCATATTCCATCTTCAGTGATGTGATTTTTGCTCATCATATTTGGATCGTATTTTTTCGTTAGTATGGCGTACAAATGTTCAACAAGTGGAGAGCTTTTAT
Source organism: Amerodectes protonotaria (assembly GCA_025882695.1). Taxonomy (NCBI): domain Eukaryota; kingdom Metazoa; phylum Arthropoda; class Arachnida; order Sarcoptiformes; family Proctophyllodidae; genus Amerodectes; species Amerodectes protonotaria. Next base: position 35,294 of record JAOZJS010000232.1, on the reverse strand, counting down.
TTTCTAAACCATTTCGAATGAGATTCACATATTCCTTCAAGTAAGGGTTTAGTTTTTCCCGAATATACTGTTGATTTTGTTCATTAAGATGAATGATTTTGTGAACGAAAAGCCCTTGTTGGATCATCGCCATAGTTCTCAAGAATAAAAGCCTGGAAAATGAATCAATATTTCATTTGAATGAACTTTTCTATTCAAGCAGTACCTTTTGGATTGACTATCGCAAACCGTCAATGCTTTTTGAAAATGTTCTTTGAACCATTCAACCACAAGATATTCTTCTAGTTGGGCATTCAGATTTAGACAATTTTTAAGAAAAAAGAAATAATTCATCTTAAAACGGGAAGTTTCTTCTCTGAACTTTTCCGTCTGAACAATTTTTGCGGCTAATTCGGTAAAGTTTGAACAGATTTCTTCATGATTTCCGGGTATAGTGAAAAAATGAAATAAATTCAAAATGGAAATTCGACTATTGCACAATGCTGGGTCATCAGATTCGATCAATTTAGCAAAGAATTTGAGCATTTCATGATTGACATATTTGAAATTTGAATTTTTCATCACCACATAATATAAATTCTCGATTCCGAACTGATCTTTGCGTTCATAAGCTTGTTCAGCGATTAAATCGAACAATTTTTTGTTGTAATAAGTTTGATTGAATCCCATTTTCATCAAAACATTTACATAAAACCTTGGAGACAAATCGTTTAGCAAATTCTTGTCTACGATGAAAATGTTTTCGATACATTGTTCAATGACCATTTTGATTTTTTTCAGATATTGTTCTTCACGAACATCTAATTCGTAGATGAACGATAACAGATTCAGCCATTCTTTAGGACCAACCGTATTTAATTTTTTATGAACAAAGTGAAGACATTTTTCAACTGAAACAAGATCGCCATATACGTCTATACCGAAAAATGCGATCATTTCCAAACACTTTAGCAGTGTTTTTACATTGTAGAGATCAATTTCTTTGTAAATGATTCGATGTTTCAATGCGTATGGTAATGCAAGCATTAACGCTTTCATCAAACTATGGTCACAATTTTGAACATCTTTATTCTTGAGATACTTGACCAGTTTGTATAAATCATCAATTTGAAATTCGTTTATGGAATATCGAACCATTTGCATCAAGGTTTTACAAAGCAAAGTATCGGCAGAAATTCCTAAATTATCGATGTAGAACAATGTGTTCAAAGCATCAGATGGCTCCAAATGTCTCGCTAATCGAAGGGTCCTGTTGGCCAATAATTCAAACTGTAAGTCAATGGAAAAAATTTCAATTAAACTACAATAGAATTATAATAGAATTATAAAGTAGAATTATAAATTATATAACCTCAATAGAGCCCAAAATTTCGAATTTCAGCTCTTCATTTGGTCGATCAGAAAACTTGATGATATTGTTGATAGTTTGATACAACTGAGCTATATGCTTTGCTTGCAAATCATTTATATTATAATTGATCAACTTTCTGATTTGGTCAAATGTTCTTGCTTTTATGATGGATTCTTCAAGAATATCACAAGTTTCATCCACGAAAACACCTTGTCCAAGATCGATTTCTACACGATTGTTTTTCAACCGATTCTCGATGGTTCGATCAAATTGGATCGTTTTTGAAAGACTTTTACCATCATCAGGTTGTTGACTGAAACCACGATAAACGATAAAACTGGATGTCTTGCACAATCGAATCCTAAGAAGGCGATTTATACGGCAAAATTTTAAAATTTTACTCATTTCGATGAGGACACATGAAACAGTTGGTTCAAAAAATCTATTATTATTATCATCATTCACAATACACGTGATCGGATTTTTTTTCAATGGATCAACAAAATTAATGCGTCAATAATGGACAGAGAATGATGTTTGAGGATGAAAGATAAAATTTAAAAATGAAAATGATGTTTAGAAATAATTTTGGAAAATTGAAAATAAATCATTGACTGTCGCTGGATGAAGTACTGGATGAGTCCGTTGACATAACTTCCACTTCATCATTATCTCTCTGTTTTGCATCATTGTGTTCGTAGGCAGAATTAATGGAATTTATGTTTTGTTTATTATCGTATGGATTTCCCCAAGAATAAGGCGAACCAGATGCACTAGCTGCCGATGATGGTCTTTGGTCCTGATTGGGAATCGGTTGAAGCTGAATTTTCGAATCGGGATATGGATTTTGTTGTTTCATCAATAAACTAGACAACGCAGGTTCATTTGGGTTGACCAGTAAGCCGGATTTCATTTCTAAATCAGTAGGATATGGTCTCCGTTGATCACCAATTTCCCAATTATAAGGCGATGCTACAGAATGATCAGCACTGATCTTGTGGGCATATTTTATCAATTCCTCAATATAAATTGGATGAGAATCGGCTTGCTTGATTAGGAACAGTTTTTGTTTTGCTTGGTAAATAGCGGTAGCCTATTTAAAGGACAAGAATCGACTTGAATTAGTTTCAAATGATGACAATAATAGATGACAATAACAAACCAATATAAGTTCGGCTTCTTTAAAACTTTGCTGCAGTTTTTGCAATTCTTCATCATGTTCTTGAACTTCTTTTTTCAATTCTTCAATTTTGGATTGTACATACTCTTGTTCTTGAGCACTTTTCATGGCCAATTTTAATTCATAATCTTTTTTGACCAGTAATTCCGCCAATTGATTACCATCGATCAGATTTTGTTTCATTTGTTTGTTTGCCAAAAAATATTCAAACATTTCTCTAAAATCAAAGCAGATTAAATCACATTTTTTCCGGAGAAAATTCCACTTACTTCGATATCAACTCAATATCTTTCACAATCGATAATAACCGATCCCGAGGACACACAGACATTTTTAGGCCGCAATTTTAAAATTCAATTTGAAAGTATAAAAAATTGAAAAATCAGATCACTGCCTGCTTGAAATGTTAAAATGTAGAAAAAATGGAAAATTTTATCTCAGCGCCATCTCATGGAATTTCTTCCAATATATCGAATGGACTTGAAAATTGAATCGTTTGCTCTGTTGAGATGGCAGCACATCTAAACTTGAATTTTAAAAAAACTGCCAAACGATCAAGAGCGATAAAATCTGGTGATCCTGATCGATTTGTGTGTACAGTATATTCATGGACAAATTTAGCCAAGCCTATTGATGGTCGGCAGAATACTGTGCTGAATCATCAACATGTTGTGAATGAAAAAAATTGTTTCCATCTTCCATCAATTAGGGCGTTTTTCATTATTTTGCTAGTATTGATGCCTTATTCAATAATGATACAAACGATGTTTCTCTCGAATAAATTTTCCCGAGTAAATTTGAAAACTATCATGTTTTCAATTTACTAAAAATTTAAATTTTTCGATAATTCAATTGATTTTTATAAATTGGATTGAGATCCCATCATCAACTAAATAGCGCAGGTAATTTGGTAAAACAATGCATACTTTGATTCATCACCAAACGTATTAGTGATAAAACTGCGTTTTAAAAAAACCACCAGCAATATTTGATTACATTATTAGTGTATATTAGTGTACACATGTTTATCAATAGAAGAGCTGTGGAGATCAGTGGTGGCAGCACATTGCATGTTACTACTGCTTTTTGTTGTGTCTTGCTTCTCGATCTTCAGTCATTCGTTAAGCGCGCATAGTGAGTACAAATCAAAAAAAAAACTTGAAGAGGAGGATAGTCAAATGCGATAGTGAGAGGGAAAGCAGCAGCAGCAGTAGTAGTGAAAAAAAAAGCTTTTGTGTTGCTGAAAAACGACAGAACTCGCAAAAATAAAACAGCCAATTGTAAATGATTTTTTCAGTGTATTTGTTTGCCATCCATCGATTTTTTTCATTCAGTTCTCCAATAATTGGTTGATTCGTTGGTGATTACTAAACGAACGATTTCCAAAATTATATCTAATCCGAACTAAATCATCATCGGAATAAAACCTTCGTCAGTACATCATCATTTGCTCGTTTTGCGTTGATTTGAAAGTACGAAATCAACATTCAAGGGTGGAACAAAATCTGCTATCTTCCCGAAATTAATTAACCACTTGTATTTTATTCATCCTTAGTTCCAATCTTTTTTGTCCCAAACTTTTGCTGAATCAAAAAAATGAAGAATTTCATCTATTTCTCCATATTTGTTGCCTTGATGGGTTAGTTATTGAAAAATTTTTTGCTTAACAAATTTCAACTGCTTTTTTTCCAGTGATGAGATGCCAATGTCAAGTGAAAAATGAAGCCTTTAGTGGTCTGAAACCGAAAAATGATAACACCACAACTACCGAAAAACCGAAAACCACAACCCCGGCTCCGACGACAACCACAACTCAGACTCCGAAGACAACGCCTAAACCTAATCCAACTCCTGCTCCAAGTCAATTTCCTGTGGTTGAAGGAAATATAACCAATGGCACTGGTCCAAATGATGGTTATACATGTTTGCGTTATCATTTTACCGTCCTCCTGAAATTGGCTCATTTGGATAAAGACAATAAAACCGTTTATGATGAAATTTATATCCCATCCAAAGCCAAGGTTGATTCTGATCATTGTAAAAATGATACAATTGAATCATTTTGGTTTAAATTTGGCAAAAACGATTCATCGTTATTCAAATTAGTTTTTGCTAAAAACGAAGCTTCCGTATATCTCTCTTCCATTTTTGCTAATGTTTCATTAGAAGATGGCAAAGAACGCGTAATTATCAATAATTCATCGCCTAATCCAAATTTCAATGTAGATAAATCACATTCCTATTATTGTGCCAACAATGTTACAATTCAAAATGATCAACACCAAATATTGATCTCCAATATAACATTACAAGCATTCATGGAACCATCACAAAAAGGAGCTTTTTCAGCAGGCAAGTATTACCAAGTTAAACTGTATTGTTTATTTTGTTAAATCTGTTTTGCTTTCATTTTACTCCCATTCACATCACAGAACATAATTGTCAAAATGAAATAAATGATGTTGTTCCGATCGCCGTTGGTATAGCATTGACAGCTTTGGTGATAATAGTTATGATCGCTTATTTTATTGGTCGTCGTCGTAATAGTCGCCGTATGGCTTATCAATCAGTTTAAAACCTTTAAATGGATTTCCGATTTTTCGAAATTTATCAAAATAGTTTCCCATGCATGTTCTTTTTCTTTTTCTAAATTATCTTATATTATGTATCAACTTTGTCTTTTTTTTAAATAATCCTGGCTATGCTCTTTACTTTATTGATTTTTCCATTCGGCTTCTTTCTTAAGAATAGTTTATGTTCAGCCTGCCGATACTAAATTAATGATTGATATTCATAGCTTATTACCAAAATCACTTGCAGAAAAAACAATAAAAAAAACTGTGATAATCGGGATTCAAAAGTTTTTGTTTATTTACAAAAAATGGTTGTGAGCAACGTGATTGCTACATCTGCTCAAAAACAGTTCACATGGAAGGTCTCCGTACTGAACCTAAAAATAAAATCAAATTTGTTGAAACATCTCGGATCATGTACACAAATGGCCTGTTGGCAATGAATTCAGTGGGAAATGCCGGCCTACCGGATCTGGCAAATATTAATGCGGTAGCCGCTGCCGCTTCTGTTCCTTCTTCATTTACGGTTATGAATGATTTGTGTACAACAGAATCAAGTGCCACTTGGTTACCACTGATATTTCGATTGCTGACATCCGTGAATATTTTTGAAAGATCCACATAACGAGGATCGAATAGTTTAGTTATTCCCATTGAAAACAATGTTCCAGCCAATTCAAACTCTTGTTCGGCCTTGAATTTTGGCAACATTATCGTAACTTCATCATCGTACATATTGTCCATTAATTCTTGCAATCTGACCAAAGATAGATCACGGATTAATGAATCTAGATTTTTACTGGAATCAGGCAAAATGATTAAAATTGAATAATCCGGATTGGTATATGGAATTTCGACGGCGCTTGCTCTAAGATCTTCGGAAATGCCAAACATAATACTTGTTGATTCCATGACCATCATATCTGCTTCTATCTTTTCAGAAGGTGAAACATAAAATGTTTGTTTCTTTGTTTTAGTCGGATCGAATTGTTGAGCCCAAAATGATTTGAAATAGATGGCGTTGATCATGATTATTTTGGTTAAAGGAGTTATAGAACCAGGAACCAAAAGGTTGGTTATTTTGCCTGTTAATCATCAAATTATGTATGTATTTCGTTCGGATAAATTCTTGTTTAAACACACAAACTAACCTTTGGTTTGATCACTGACCCAATTGTTGATTTCATCCAAACATTGTGATGGTCGACTAGAGAATGATTTCATTTCGATTTCATCGGCAAAGATCGTCCTGAAGCAATCATTGACACTGAGGTGATCATCAATGTAAAGTTTGTTGGCACTTGACACCATGGTTGCATCTGTTTTGTTGGTGGATATTTTCATTGCTTTCAAATCTTTATACCACTTGATACTTTTGTATGCTAATGCCACACTTGATTTAGGCAATTGAGTAAGCTTAAGCTTATTGCTTAGTTCGGATTGTGTCTCGCCTTCAGATCCCAAATAGGCCACAATCAATGTTGACCAAATTGAAGCCGGACTGAATATCAAGCCTTGTGAGGTATGTTTCGGTTCAAACGAATTCAACGTTTTAAACAATCTTAAAGCGAAAAATCTTGATCCATCCACCATAATTTTGCTAACATTGTCAATATTAGCCAATGCATCTTCCGTTGCGATTGTTTCGTTTTTGGTAAAACACTTGGTAATCTGTTCTCCGCCAAGTAGATTCAGATTGGATTCAATCTGATTACAATATCGGTTCGGAATCATCCAAAACAAGCACAAAACAAACAACGGAATCGTCAAAATATTGCTATCCATTTCGATTTTCTAAAGACGTGACCAACAATGCCCGAAAAAAATAAATATAAAACGAAATGTTAATGTTAAAAATTATCGACAAAATGCACATATCAAATCACCATGAACACCATGGAAAAAATTCAAAACATCAACATTTTTGAAAAAATTGTTTACTATAATCTTTGAATGACGCCAGTCAAGTGCAAGTTTAACTGCACATGCGCAGATTTATGCACGTTTGCTAGGCAGAAGAAAATCGAGTGCTGAGGCCCAAAACAAATTTGAAATGGCTGACAAATTATTTTCCAATGGAATCTATTTATTTGACAAAATTCTTAAAGAAACCAATCTGTTGATCAATGAAGATGCTTGTCTGCTGAAAAGTGCTTTCAATCATCAATCAGAACTTGAACAGAAAAGGATAAAATCCTCGCCGAAACAATCATTTTCTGTGATTTCCAAAACGCAAGTTTCAAACCTGTTTTTTTATGTGTTTGTGGGTTTTTATTATAATATTTAACCTTGCATTTGAATAGAATTTGTTCATCTGCTGCACTAATTTGTCTTGTCGCCATCTCTGTTGGCAATGATTTGTTGACAGTGAAAATTGGACTACTGTTAACATTTGTCAACATCGTGATAACAGTTTTGATAATTTATTTTCTATCAGCTAAAAAGTAAGAATCATAGTTCTGCGTAGACTCCAATTATTTTTGACTTACTTTGCTTCAGAGATCGGTTGAAAGTGTTCAATGCTTCGTTCGAAAAACTAATTGTCAAAATCAATGAAGAGAAACAATCATTCAAAAAATTGAAAGAACTAATCGACGATAATTGGAATTATTCAAACAATGAAGATCATGAGAAAAGATTGAACAAATTGAAAATTGGCTTCCGGGAAGTTGGTCTAAAATGTTTACAAGAATTACGTCATTGTACATTGTTGATCAAGGACAAATTGCCTTTGAGAAGCGATGTCGACGATAATCTCATTTCGACGTTGCCGGATGATTTATTCGAATCCTACAATAATGATGAAGAATTAGACGCCAAAATATTGAAATCATTACGGCAATTGATAAGATTACAGATTTCGGAGTTTTTCAAACGAATATTATTGTTATTCGTTCAGAATTATCATCAAAATCCTTCACAGTATGAACAAAGTGTTGCGCTTGTTAATGATGCTGGTATTTTGAAAAACATTTGGAACAACTCTAATGAAAGACAGAATGAAATCATGTCAATCATCTCATTTCATAAATCTTTTTATGAAACAAATATCTCTGCTCAGAGTATTAGAAAGGAGACTGAATCCTCGACAATATGGCAGGGTTGTCGAAATGTGCGCAAAACACTTTATCAAACGCTTTCAGTGTAAGCTTGTTCCTGTAATTAATTTAATCGAACCATTTACCATTTGTTTTTTTACCATTTCAGCATTGATGAATGCGAAACAATTCTAGACCAGAAATGCGACCAAAATAGTCAATCCAAATTGGATTTAATTTCAAAGTTTGAAATGATAAATGATGATCTAGCTAATGCCCGGGATATTGTTTCGGGTTTTCAAAAAACCTTGCAGCTTAAAATGATTGGTAGGACTGTATTTGAGTATTGTTTCGAGAAAAATATTTTTAAAAATTCAAATGTGTTCCAGATTCATCCGCCAAAAATGATCCTAAGTTTTCTTCATCAAAACAGTCTAAAGTTGATGATGAAAAGTATCACAAAAATAGACCTTTATTATCATCAGAGCATGATCCACCTAAAGACGAAGTGTTTGAAGCCTTCATTGAGGAAATTCCAAAAATAGATTCAATAGATAAGAATAGTGATTTTGACTTTCCTAATCTAGAGGTATAATATTTTGTTGGTAAGATCTTGTTTAAAAAAATTTTAAATCTGGTTTTCACCTATAAGATCCGCAATGCTGAAAACAACGTCTTCTCTGAGCTAAAGAAAGCATTAAAAGACAAAGCAATTGAGCATAAAATGCGGGAAGCCAAAGCTTTAGGGAAGACAGTCAACATGGCAGAAATTGAGCAAGAGTGCATGGAAAATTTGAATAATCAAGGCACAATGGAAAAAAATGAAATCAAATGTGATCAGATCAAAAATGATGAAACTATACCAGGCAATCTTAAATTAGAGCTTAATCTGAACATCGCTATGCAAGCAGCTAATCAGATGAAATTACGTTTCAACCTCGACGAAGAGACTTTCGGCGAAAGCGATGAGGATGAACAAACAGATTGAAATTATTTTGAAAACGAAATTTCTTTCTAGTCAATTTTAAAAGTGGATTTTTTTTTGGAACAAATACTCACATTTTTATTATATAATATATGTTGATGTTAAAATATGTTTGAATTTATTGATCTGATCCAGTTTTTGAATTCTCAGAGAAATGAGATTTCCGGTCACAGATTCTCAATGGTGTTGGCCCGAATCAAAACATGGATGTCACACACACATAGCCGCACAATTGAACTTGATCGGCGGTGTTGACAACTCATCGGATTTTTCGTTACAAGAAAAACGTTTTTAGTTTGTGTGGTAAATTATATCCTCTCTCTCTCTCTCTCTCTGTCTCTATTTCTCTATCCGAAATTCCCCTCCGACAAAGAAAAAACCCAATGAAACCTGATTTACTTGTCTCTTTCAAGATACAAAAATACAAACACGGGAGGTGTATCATACCATTTCATCTCTTCTCTATCTTTGATCTTAATGTTTGTTTTATTTTCTCTCTCACTCATAGATTTTCGGCATTTTTTTTTCTTAGTTCGATTGATCTGTGTCATACTTTTTCACAAAAAAATCTTAGATGACCTTATTTGTACCGATGGCCTAGTGGCCAAGCGACCCTGGGTGTGTGAGTAGCAGAACTATGAGCAACCGTAATAGTGATCTTAATGCAATTTTTCAAAAATTTCGGTTATAATTAGCGATGATAGGAAGAATTCAAAAATGATTTATCAGTTATCAATTGATCATGGATTGAAATAGTTTATATAACTCGTGATTACATCCGTGGGTTTTTTCGATTGATTTTTTGGCACGATCGATTAACAACAAGATTTCATGTTCAAAATCACTACAAATATAGATACGCAATTTGAGAACTCTGACCAATTGAAGGGTTAAATCTGGATGAAGATTATCGTAAATTTTTTCATAAACAGGCAATGTTTTCAATCCTAACTGGTATGCTTTTTGCCAATCCTTGGCTTCATTGATTAATATATCCATATTTTTGATATCGTTTCTTAATTCATCATAATTGATTTCTGTAATGAAACAATGTAAAATATTTTGAGAGTATGAAAAACTCATTACTTTACGAACCTTGATCAAAATCACTTTGGCACCTTTGACAAGTACATTCAAAGTAGTATTGTTCGAATAAGCTTTTCTGTCGTACTTGTTTAGGATTTTTGAGATCAATATAATTCAGATTGATTGATTCCACTTGACTAATGTGCTTGATTGCTCGGATTTCACAATAACTACCGTTGAAAATGGAGGCCGCGTTAGGCCGACAACTGTGGTCAAATTGTGATTCACTTATGTATAAACCTGATCCAATTTCATTCAATTCAACGTTGACTATTGTAAAAGAATTGATGCATATCTTGCAGAAACATTCGAACAAATCTTTTTGATCAAAATCAATTTGACAATTCTTCAAACGTAGGCATAGATTTTTAAAGTTTACGTATCTGACAGGATCATTGCTAATCTCTTGATGATGGGTCATCAGTTCGGCAAAACAACGTGTTGAATTGGGATCACAATATAGAGCATGCTTTTCATAGATCAATGGAGGACGAGATTTGATAAGCAAGTACAGCCGTAACAGGAAACGATCCAAATTTGCTTTGAGTTGATCATAATACAATTTGTATAATTGACATTCAAATTTATGTTTTCGCCAATCGCTTTTCTGGCATGTCCTGTTACAGTAATGCATGTGTTTACATTCTGTGCATTTTTTCAAATCATCACTGTTGACAAAAAATTATAAATTAGGTTTTAGATGGATCAAATTACAAAAGGATCATACGAACTTTTCGAAACAACAATAATCACAGAATTTGCTCTTTTTCTCTTCATTTAGGACATGAACAAATGGCATGGCACAAGTGATGATATCGCCAGGATTGAATTCCATCCTTGTAATCAAAAAAAAACCTCGATTTATTCTGCCCAAAAAAGCGTGTGTGTCTGAAAAATAAAACTTTGTGAGAGCTGAGATGATAACGACAAAAACCAGAGCCATCTGTTGCCCAATAGAGACAAGAGAAAAATTCAAAAGCAAAGCTTCACGAGCGCTCTTTTTTTCTAAAATATAATTATCATTTATTGGTGGATGAATATAAATTATCAGGAATACCATACAAATATAAGCGTGTTGAAGGTCGGATTTTTTGTCGTTTTAAAAAAATAGGAAAATACAACTCTCTTTTTTTGATGCGTGAAAAATAGCCTTATGGACATTGTGTTGGTTTTTCGTTTCTTTGTCCATTGGTCGATTACTTGATAGAAAACAAAAGATATGGCCGATATATTTTTTTCATCATTAAAATAATCATAATAAGGGGACCGAAAAGGGACCAAGGATCGTTGAACTTGGTGATAAGTGAAAAATTTGTATGCGTATGCGTGTGTGTGAAAGTTTCAACAGCAATAATTAAACATTGGATAAGACTGATATGATACAACTTTATACAATTTTGACAAACTTGTTGAGGAGTGTGTTTCGTGTTTCGGTAACAAACAGAGGAGGGAGAGAGAGAGAGGAAGAAAGGCAAATTTTTTTTTTTGAAAGAAAGAGAATTCATCCAGTCACATTCTCGAATTCTGTTGTCTATTTTTGTTCCAATGTAATGATGTTAGAAGAGTTATAATCAAAATAATGATAACAAAAAAAACTGGATCATGATTTCCGTCTCAATACAAATCAGGCCATAAGGGAAATTAATAATCGTTTGGTTGTGAGATAAAAATAAAAGAAATGGGTGAAGAGGCAAGATGTAATCACATGATAATTTTGCAACAGATACAACAACAAACAACAGGAAAATAAAAAGAAGAGAAACAATGGAAATACAAAAAAAAATAGGGAATATGCGGCTTGTGTGTGTATATGCATGAGGGGATTATTATCATATTGGTTTGGAAAAAAGAGATATAAGGCACTTTGGTCAATATGATGTATCTCCCGGGTTAATCTCACACACACACCACACACATTCGTATTCTCAGGTGATCTTAATTGAATGATTACATTTTTGTTAGGAAATCGGTAGGTATTGCGCGTTTATCTAAAATGTTGTAATGATGGTGGTTTTTAGGATAAACTTATCAATAAGAATCCACAATATCCATTTCGGCGACAAAATGTTTTAATGTGTTTGTTTCATTAAATAACAGGAAAAAATGAAGTGAATTTGAAATTAATAGAGATCATCACTTATTGAGCGTCAAACATTGGTACACATTTTCTATGATAGTATGTGTGTGTGTGCTTCGGGTTACAAGAATGGTCTTGAAAATTTTAAATTAAATTAAATTAATTGTCCACATCAAAGAAAAATAAGGGATCTTTTGCTTTAACTTTGAAGACAAGGTATAGATGTGGATTGTGGTGATAGCAAAAATTGTGGATCATAAAATGGGGATGAGAATGTATTTGGTGCATAAGGCGATAATGGAGGCATCAAGGTTGGCGTTGGTGGTGCCGTGCCACCCATATGAACTGGAAATTGAAACACACCAGGATTGCCGGCATATCTTGGACTGGATCCTAATAATAAGGGGCTGAGTGAATTAAAGAATGAAAAATTTGAATGCAATGCTGGTGTCTGTTTCGCCAAAAACGGACTGGTATATGTTACAATTGGTGTCTGCAATGATTGTGCAAATGATGGATTGTTACGCGTTGGACTACTAGGTATCGCACATATTGGCGGTGGTTTTGGTTTAGACTTGGTCGTTCCGGATCCGGATGTCGAATTGGATGATGGACTATTGTTGGATGATTCTTGTTTGATTTGTACTTTGTTTGACGAAGAACATGTTGAAGATTCACTGGACTTGGTCGATGATGAACAAGAACCCGGCTGTTTTTCATTATCCTTATCCGAATGTGCTGATTGGCTAAGATTGACTGGCGAACAATCATTGGATAAATTTGAATAACTTTCCGTGACTGGAGATGATGTTGCTGAACGGTTGGATGGTGATGAGGATCTTATGGAGGAGGGCGATGATAGCACCGTCCTATAGTTAGTCTTGGCCCGTTTATTGGATCCATTCAATTGACTATTGACGGACAATGATGTTGAACAATTGTCTGAGCTCTCCGTCCAAGCTCCTTCGGATGAGACAGATTCATTATCCGTTTCCGCATTGATACGTTTTTTGGAAAGATTCTGAGCAGTCTTGAACGAAAGATCTGTTGGCTCCATGGATGGAACAAATATGCTATTATTATTAGGTTCCGTATTGAATGCAGGATGATGATTTTGCAATGGATGACTGGGAAAATTGAAGAAATTGGGTTCCTTTTTAATATTCAACTCTGTTTTGATTGTTGGTTCGGTTTTGATTTCCGGAAATGTCTGCGATGTTGGCGAAATGGCTACTGATGTATTATTAGCTATATAACTACTATATGCATTGATTGGTATCTGCATTTTCATATTGGGAAACATCATTGTCTTGTTAATATTGTTATCCATTTTATGTGGATCGACAAATTTATAGACAAATTTTTGTCCAAGAACTTTTTTGATGATATTCTTATCATAATAATAACGCAACGCTCTGCTGAGTTTATCATAATTCATATTGTGTTTATTCTTTCTTCTGCCCCATAGACGGGCCACCTCTTCAGCATTGACCAGCTTGAATTCTCCATCATTTGGGTTTGTCCACGTAATGATGTTGACAAACTAAACATCAATTATTATATATTTGTGGCAATAATATTCGAAGAGCAAACAAGAAGGGAAAACACAGGATATTAGTCATAAATATTCGATTGATTTATTAATGGCTGGTTACTTTTGGTTATTAATAAAATATTAAAAGTAACCTTCATAATCATAATCATAAAACGCTTACCTGTCTATCCAGAAGTAATTCCAATAGAAACTGCCACAGTGTAATGTTGGTCTCCATTCCTGATATATATATTAGTTTTGGCGGTTGACAGACAAAACGACAAAAGATGAACGATTGAATGATATGGAGAGAGTGAGAGGGAGAGAGGTGAGGCAAGAATAAAGGAGAAAAAACAATGAAAAATTAATCAAAAAATATATTACACAAGGGAACATCCATTTCTATTCTTGCTGTGGATGCGCCAAGAATCCGGACAAGCCATACACATCAAAAGCATTTATCTTGTCCTAAAATGATTCTTATATTATACATACAAACACACATACTTAGATTTGTATTACACAAGAGACAAGACAGAATACATCCAGACACACATACGCTGACAAAAATCCGACAAATCCCTAGGCACAAACCAAGAGTACAGAGGATTCAAAATGCCAGTTGTTGCTTTGGATAAGCAATAGTAATAACTTCTTTTTTTTTGTTTTTCAATAAAACTATCAAGACTGAGATTTCTAAATACGGAAAACCTCATCAACACATACATACATCATTCTGAAAACAAGAAGATATAGCTCAACAGCATAAGGCATACAAGCACATAGACAAATAAGCACAAACGATGCAATATATACTCTCAATGATAGGATATACACACACACACACACACACACACACATCCAAATCAACACATCAACCAACAAAAAAAAATTGTGGTATGGTATGATGTGATGTGGATGTTTGGCGCAACAAACAGGAACCTTCATTCGCTACTTCTATTGGTTTCTTAGGATTTGTCTGTCTGTGGATGTATGTATGTATGTTCCTATGCATTTTTCTCCTATTTGATGTTTGATAAGCATCAAAGAGATCCACATCATAGAAACGTTTAGGATTGAATACAAGAGTATAGGATTCCACCGAAGGCACTGGATATAATAATAATGATGAAAATAAGGCAGAAAAGGAATAATTTTTTTTCTTAGTTTGCTGCTTCGAACTGAAAACTCATTCACACGATGATCAAATAATACTAGCTAAATTATGCGCGCAATCACAAACATCATCTTAGCAAAAAAAAAGATGATGATCTCTATTGGTAAGAGAAACCAGAGAATATTTGGTTTTTTGAAAATTCAATCTAGGCAATCAAGACCGCGACCACGACTACCGTCGCTGAAAGAACCAAAGCAATTGCCTATATCTTGTTCTCTGTCTTTACTAAATATCTAATGTGGAAACCATGGAAAATCTATATAAAATCTAGTGTTTGATTTAAGCAAACAACGACTGAAACTATAACTAGTGAATGACAAAAAAATGAGAATATTTTGTGCAAATATTACATGATTATTTTTATTAATATTGAATAAATTGCCGAGCCAAACTCATTCATTCATTTGTGTATTTAGGGATACTTTGAAGTATGTTTAAGATCAATGATCACCAAACATACACTAAAGATATCTTTCTAAGTGGAAGGAATCTTGAAAGCAATAGTTAACGGAACAAGACAAGAAGAACAATATAATCATGGTACAACATGTTGAGATTGTTGGCTGGCATGGTTGGAATATTGCAAGGAAAAAAATATAGAGTAATAGATAGAGTATCCTTATGTGTGTCTATTATAATATCAAGTCTACATAAAGATAGACGGAGAGCCAATGAGAGATTCCTATTCGAAGTTGAATGCTATTTGCTCAAGTACTCAGAGAGTATAATAATAGGGAGACTTTTTGGCTTGTTGTATTTGTTGAATAATAACAATGATTATATGATTTGAATCATTTTCATCCACACCAAACATATAGCCACCGCTAGTATCATCACCCAGACCATTAACTAATCATCATCAACATTCTGGATGGATGCATAATACCGCCGGATTGTTATTGTATAAAATGCAAGCATTTGATGCATTCAACGAAATTGATTAACAAAACTTATAAAACATGTATCCACACAGTTTGGCAACGACAGAGAACCAGGCATCAAATGAGAGAAAGGGAACATGGGAAATGGAAAGAAGCAAAGCTTCCATACTTTAAAATATCTAAGTATTGCACCATCAACCAAGTATCCATCACCATGCACACAAATTTATATGTTGTTGATGCTGCTGCAGAATGGTGACTAACACCACCACTAATTTTCCTTGAAAAATTCCAATATTGGATTTCTATTCTAAAAACTGCACAAAAAAGCGAAGGGAAATCGGGAAATTCGAATTAAAAGAAATACGCGCCAATTGTGCTAGTAAATGTTCATGAAAGTAGATGGCGTTGTAATAAAGGAACCCTGTACAAAAAAAAATTCAAAAAGCGGGCCCAACAAGCCATGATAAAGGGAAATGAGAATGAAATTTTTGCAAGAAAACGAACATCACTTGCGGGAATATAATCTGAGACGGATTTCCCAGAGAATTAAAGTAGAATAAATTAAATCAAAATGGATGTGTGGTATAAACCAAAATAAGAGCAAAAAAGCTAGTCTTCCACGGGCATTGTTCGATTGTGAAACCCGAATCTGTAGTTTGGTAATCAAGAATAAATCGCGTCTTTATCCGCAAAACCAAAAGTTTTCAAAAGAAATGGAGTCTTATAAAGCACTGAAAATCAGGGCAGAAAATGCACAACATATGCCGAATATGCTGGCGCTATTATATAGATAAAAGTATGATGATTGTCTGGATTCAAAATAAAGTTAGGAGTATCATCATTAAAATCATCCCAACAGAGGATATAAAGATTGATTAATAATTCAACAACCAAATTAGCCCATGCAATTTGATGATGATCAAATTCAAACAAATAACAACAACCCGACAAACACAAACACGCACATGTACAAATTATACTAAGACACTTTTTTTCGGTTGCTAATCGGAAGGATTCAAACCAAAATAATTTGATTGTATGATTGATCAACATATTGATGATGGTCATATCATATAGTATTTGTGGTGAAATCATCACCATACAATGCATTAAAACGCTACTCTTGACTCTTGGTCTGGTGCTTGGAGGAAAACCTATGCTCTCAATTGGAATAGTAGGAAGGTAAAAAAGAATTTTTAAAAGAATCATCACCTTTTATGTGGGGAATTCGCTTGATATTGGATGATTTATGTTGATATTTTTTTTAGAAAAAGAAAAAGGCGGTGGTTGATTGATTTTTTAGAATTTCAAAACTTGCACGACGCAATCAACAATCAACCAAGAATTTATGAGGCAACAAAAAGGTTACGACGAAATTCGAACATTGAATCCAGAAAAAAAGAACACATTATCTGGGACGGTGAACAAATCGAATATAAGTTTGGATTATCATTGACGATGCAGTCCACGCTGTATTTTGTGTTTAAGTTTGCTTGATTTTTATGATATTCGACATCGACAATAACAACAACAACAACCATGGATATCAATTATGATGATTATGATGAACCGAAGGATTCAAGGATTCACACATGCACACAATAGATCATGTTGTCTTCATCGGTATTTTTCATGGAAATCCAAAAAATCTAGAGATTCTTTCGATTATAGAAAAATATAAGAATGTACCAGCGTGTGTGTGTGTGTGTGTGTATGTCATTCAACACGAATTCTCGGATGGTACCGATGGCGGGCAAAAAACAACAATAACAACCCAACATCCAATAAAAAGAAAAAAATTGGATACCAATAATGATGATGATGATATTTGAGAGAACCCGAAAAAAAGACAAGATCCTGTGAGCAATGGAGCTGACGGAGCGGTATACCAAAACGATGGTATGGTTTAGTGCACAAAACCAATACACACACAGACATGTACGCACGAGATACCGATTTTTCTTTTAGTGTGTTTGTGGTTGCAGTTTGCAACGCGCGAGGATCGTCTGTGGATGTTGATGGTTGCTGGTGTGTTTCAACCAAGAAGACGTCAATACTTATGCATTTGGTACCTAACCATTGCGATCTGTAAAACATGATCATCATCATCATCAGAAAAAGAAGTACTTCTGCACGAACACACACACACACACACGTTGTTTGGTTGCAGAAGCAGAAGAATAAGAAGAAGTTGACCATCTATTACAAAGCTAGCGGTTATGTCAAATCAAAAATCATTCCAGTGGAAGTGGTCTTCGGAAAGAGAACTGGTATATCATTCCAGTAACAACCATAACAAGAATAGTAGAACGGTAGAAGGGATTCTCGATATTGTTGCACATACGTACTGATGCTGCTAGCGTATACTATACACGCATGAAACGAAATAAACCAACCAACCAACCACCGAGCCACTAGTTTCAGAATACAGGTAAAATAGTGATAACGTTCATGTTTAGGTTTCATAATGCTTGCTGTTGCTTTTTCTTTATCTTTCTTTCTCTCTCTTTCTCTGCCTCTCTCTTTCTCTGCCTCTGTTTCTCTTTGTGTGTGCAGGTTAATCATATTACCTGGAGACAATCATGTGTGTGTGTGTGTGTTTGAAAAGGAAAAGAATCTAGCTAAGGAACGCAACGCACCGCACAAACTTACATGCACACCAGAAGAGGGGTGGTGGATTGCGGAGCAAATAATGCCTAAGGGCTTTAGGGGTGTTCAAAACTAAACCGAACAAATAACAGCAAAAACACACACATAGTCCGACAGCAAAGACGAAGCAGCAACGAAAAAAGAACGAACGAAAGAAAGAAAAAAAGAAATGGTAAAGAAAAATCCACCAAAAATGAAATTATCTGAGAAAGAAAGAAGAAGAAGAAAAGCAGAACACAATGATGGTGGGGACCAGAAAACTCTGCCTTTCTACTTGCTGATTGGATGAGTTGTTTGTCGGGGAGGGGACCAAATTGTTATATGCGTGCTGTGTATGCGTATGTGTACCTGTTTGCTTTCTCAAGGAATTAAGTTTGGCTTGGTCTGTGACGACTGCTCATATCCTTGCTGAATGCCTTTCGCTGAACCAACATCAAGAGAAAGAGAAAGAGAGAGAAAGAAATAACGAGAACCGACCTTCCTCTTCGGTTATCATCATCATCATCGTTGTGATTCTTTGTGCCAATCATCAACACTTGGCTGTGGAATCAATTTTTCCTTTCAGTTTTTCCTTTCTCAGCAACAGCAAAGGAAAAGGTCAGGTGCAAGACCCCTCGGGGCGATTGGAGAGAGAGAGAGAGAGAGAGAGAGCAGAGGAGCGAAACACACAAAAAAAAGAACAGCTTCCTTCCCTCTTCTCTTCTTCTTGTTGCTGCCCGGGTAATATCATCAAGGTCCAGATTGGCCTTCCCACCACCACCACCATCATCATCATCATCATCATCATCATATCTGGCCAGTGGCCATCAATTTTCTAGAAATGATGTAATGATGGTGTGTCGCGGTACATGGTACTAGCATCAATTTGATCGACAACTACAAGAACACATCCAGGCCAGAAGTAATTCAAGATCAAGGGAATCGAAAAACAAAATGTGCAAACACACACACACATACAACTTTCTCTTTTGGAAAGATCAAATAATCCAGATAAAAATAGAATTTTCATATGTGTACACACACACACACACACGCGCGCCTATGCTATTTATTCTGCCCAATAGATCGGATAATTGATGAATCAAGAGAGAGAGAGAGAGAGATTGGTTCCTCTAATAATCGTATCAATAATTAATGTTTTTATTAGAATGTGTTTTTGCTGTTTCAAGATCCAAGATATAAACCAAAAATCCAATTTCGGATTATGAGCCTTTCAATCAGACCAAGGTTGTGATGATGATAATAATAAAGATGGCGAAACACACACACACACACATAGAGAATTCGTGTCCATACAACTCGGCAACCTGTTTAAAAGTGACGCCTTGACGCCCAACCAAAAAGAAAAACAGAGGTTGATGAACAACAACAACAACCACAACAAGCTGATCCCCCGATCCAATTCATTAACATTCTGATTGAGATCATGTTAGTCTTTTTGTTCATTTTCCAACCGAAACAGAAAACAAAATTAATAGAACATCAAACAATGCTCCAAGCTAGCAAGAACATTATCGTTTGGATCAGAGATGTCCAACCCGTAGCCGTTCATGGCCTAGCTTAACCCGTTACATCCAAGTACCTGTTTGTGTATGAACACCATTCACTGTAACACTTGACCAATCCCCCAAATTATTTTCCCAAATTGAACAGCCTCCTACAAATTAAGAAGAACAGAAAGGACAAGACGAAGGAGGAGTATAAGTTCTCAAAAATACAGCCAAAAATCCTAGCTTCACACCTCTTTCTCCTTCTCTCCTGCTTACAATTTGATTCAACTTGTCTTTTCAAACTTGACTTGGCTTGTAACTCTTTGTAGTGTTTAGGATGAAAACGATGGTGATTGGGGAGGATCTTAAAGCGATGAATGCTTGCCTGCTTTTGCTGCTGCTTGTACACATCCTCATTGGTCAGCACCACTTGCGTTGGAAGACATCCGAAAAGACAAAAGAGGCGGTATACACTTTAAACTCATCTCAAATTTGCTTGACAATTGACATTCGCTACATTTCTATTATTAATTGGGCGTGCTCAATGTTGGATTTGTTAATTTTTTTTTCTCTTCCAATATGACACTAATGTCGAAATAGTTGGGAGCCCCTGGATTAGATCCTTCAGAACAGCCCGATTCCGAACATGGTTGATATCTGCCTGCTTCTGTACGCCCGTATGTGTGTGTCTGCGAATAAATTTGATTTTGGTTGCTGCCAACCAACCAACCAACCAGCCAGCCAAAAATCATGAATTTTTATATCTTGATGCGAAAAATAAAAGTTTACATCTCTGGTATGTTTGGCCAGAAAGGAAAAAGGAAAAGTGAAATAATAATAATAATTGTTATTATTATTATACAAAAACAGCCAACAAATATACTCGCATTTCGCAGGGGGCAGAAAATCATCATCATTAAATCCAATCGTACAGCACAGAAATACAAATTTTTTTTTATATTTCGGATACGAAAACGTTTTGGACAAAAATTGTTTCGAGAAACAACGGAAGAGGAAATGAAAACTACCAATACTGGCCATGGCCAGCCACATACACAGCCTGCTTGTTGTCTATGTTGTTGTTGTTGTTGTTGTTGGTTTTTTTGGATCAACACCGCCAACAGCACACATCCCACGCTTGGTCGGTGATAAGCAGGAATTGAAATTCCTTTTTCTTCTCCTATTTTTTTTCAGTTGTATTGTATCTTTATCAACCAACACACACACACACACACAAACAAGTCCAAAAACATAATGTTATGCTGTAACGCCGAACGTTTTGTTTCATTTCATTTTGTTTCAATTCGTTGTTGAGGCTATTTCCCCAGTGCTCGAGCGTTTGGATCCTTTGGAAATGTATCTTTGTTTCCCATAATTAAGAACGGCCTTGAAGGTCAACCACAACAACAACAAGGTGGTTGATACAAGACATGAACAAAAAAAAAATGAACAAGCAAATACACACACGCAACTATTCGGTTGATTCGAAAAGGAAGCGACTTTCTTCATTGCATTACTACGGCGATTGTTGTGCGTTATCATATTTTCCTTAGGTCCACCACAACACTATCCAGTGTTGTGAATCCATTGACCGAAATAACAAATGAAAAAGAGGAAAGGAAAGGAAAGGAAGGAAAGGAAAAAGAATCAGAGGAAAAACACATGCACGCACAGCTTTTGTGTGTGTTAGACTGGTGTTCCAGTTGTTCCAGAAACAGTTTCTTCTTCTGATACAACAACAACAACAACAACAATAAAAAGTAAATCAAGGCCAGGTGAGACTTCTGATCCTTTTCTCTTTTGCTTTTCTCATCGCGATCTTGGTCTTCAAACGATTTGATCTTGCCCCATAAAGTAGCAGGTTCCAGGTTTGTTTGGAACACGTAAGATAATACAACAACAACAACCATCACCACCGCCAACAACAACAGCAACAAGCAAGCAGTTGTTTGGCCGACGTTCAACAACAACAATTGTTGCTCGTGTGGTGGTTACGTACAAAACAATGGAAGATCAATTTCCTTTGGCACAAAACGTGTTTGCCCGTGATGTCTGTGTGTGTGTGTGTGTGTTGACAGCTCCAACAACAAGTGGAACCATGGAACAACATCATTTGGGAAGCAGCCCGCCATAATGTTGGATACAACACACACAGTACAGTATTGTTCCAAGAACTAAGCAAAAATTTGATGATGCTTGCGCTTCGTTTGGTTGGTTGTTGCTTATTATTATTATTATTATTCCTTTATTTTTGTTTTGTTTTGCATAGTATCCAATCTAATCGTTTGTGTTATATATTATTGGACAACAATACGACAAAAGCAGAAGCAGCAATTTCCTCAGCTTCCACGATAATAATAATAATAATAATAATAATCACTTTTCCTTATTCGGGTGTAATGCAAAAGCAAGCTAACGCTCGCGATCTTGATCCTCGTTCTCCAGCTACGAATGTGATGAAACCATTCGGAATAAAGCGAGAGAGAGAAAGAGATTAGATTAAGGTCAAGCATTATGGTGAAGGTGAAATTATGGAAAGAGAAACTTGAAGCCAAGAAGAACACCACCACCACAACAACATCAAACTTGATCTTCATCCATCCATCCATCCACATCCATTCATCCAGCCAGACCAGCATACGTCTTCAAGAAGGTGATGGGGATGCCCAGACGAAAATCAATGAAAATGGAAAAAAAAGAGAGAATATTGAGAGCTAAGAAAACTTGATCGAGATGCAAGACGTGTAGGGGAAAAAGAGAGAGAGAAAGAGAGAAAAGATAGCCGAATGTATTTCCATTCGAGATCGAGAGTGTTTGGTTCATTCATCTTTCTCTCTCTCTTTCTTTCTTTTTCTTAAACTTCATGGATGTTATGCCAGTGTTCTCGAAATGGTATTTTATATGCTTTGAAAAGTTTAAGGTTAACATTGCCCTTGACCTATGGTGGCCATCAAAATGTTGTTGCTGTTGTTTAGTATTATTGTGTTGAGGATGCTGGGGATGGATCATTAAAAAAAACCTATTGGATGTTGATGTGTGTGTGTGTGTGTGTATGTGCATAATAAAACAACTGCCCAAACGGATGGACATTGGGCATTTCTATGGTGAGGGGCTATTATTAAGTGGAAACGTGTACAACAGCTACAGAAAAAAAAATTTGGAATAAATCCAAGGAGCGACCGTCTTGTATTAGATATTTGAAACTTGTGTAATGTAAAACAACAGTATATTGTTAGCGCCATTATCCAAATTATGCCGGCAGATTTGTCATCGAACTCTTGGCGAGATAATTTCTTATTTTGCCTAAATCTATTCCAAAAACCATTGATTTACATGAGGCTCAAATTACAATTTCCTTTGCATGATTCAGCCAAGCGAACATTGGTCTGGTTTTAGGCGCAAACCAAATCCATAAACAATATGGGAATAGATTTCGATTTCAAACACCAACACGAACATTTACACTGATAGGATTCTATTGTTGGCCACTCGTTTGATTCAGTCAATCAACTGAATCAATATTATTTCCAGTCTAAAGCGGTATTTACACTTTTGATTATGTAACACACACATACGCCGAAGCGCTGCGCATCCTTGCCCTTCTTCTATAATTTTTTTGTTTGTTCTTTGAAGAATCTCGTTCTAGCTTGTCAGTCATTGAAATCTGCTAAAAGTTTCACCGTTCTCATTGTTGCAATCAGATAGATCAAGAATCTAACAATAACAATCAACCAACCAACCAACCAACCGACTGACTGACTGACTGACTTTCCCCAGTTTAGCGCGCCTAATGTAAACAGTTTGGAGATTTGAATTGCGGAAAAAATATCGAAAATCGATTGTAAACAATCGATAGCATCTACCTTTAAATTCGAATTTTGTAGACTTTAAAGGTTATTTGACTTTAAAATTTGGAACAAATTCACTTTTGAGGTTTTCGGAAAAATTTAATCGCATCAATTCATGTGGTTTCGGTCTATTCTGGGCATTCAACTAATAATAGAGGAGCCTGGCGGTTATTTTAGCTCGGTTAATTTTTTTTTGTACAAAGCCAGATAAAAAAGAAGAAAATTCTTGGAATAAAAACCCATTCTAACAAAATGATCCAATTCTAACGAAGTAGATAATAATAGCAATAATAAAAACGAATTATGAATATGAAACAATCTGACCGCCAAGGTCGCTAAATTTAAGTGGAATACTAATTAAATATTCCATTTGGAACGGAATGTGTTTGAATTTTTAATCCCCATGTTGGGCGCCATACCAACAAAACCGAATGTAATAACAGGAACAATAATCTTGCTGCAATTTGTCCGCACCAAACATTTAGCACGCGCCCACGCCACCATGACCCTTTGGTGCTATCGCATTGAATATTTATTAATAAAAGCATTATAATTGGCCAGCAACATTTTAGATTTTGGATTCCTTTGCTCGTTTAGCGTTCGCTAGCTCTGTAAGCTCGATAGTGCGTGCATTTTGAAGCATGTTGTGCATGCTTCCCCTTAAAGATATGATTTTAATGATTGACCCGGTTCTGAACTTGGCCTTACTTGTTTGTGTTTGCGGATAGATATGAATATGACAACATGCCCGAAGAATGAAGCAAAGAAAAAAAACAGAAGAGCAGCCAACATTTTTATAAACGATCCAAAGATCGTATTGCTGTGGAAAAGGAAGGCGCCCTGATGTCGAGGGAACTCACCAATGGCATCATCATGGCTGGAAATTAAGTCAGAAAGTCAAGTGCATCGAAACCATTATCCATTATCCTTCTACTTCTTCAGCGTGTTTCTTTCCTATTCGGCTTCCCAAAGAAATTGCATTGAAACAAGCTGGTTAGTTCTGCAAGACACGGGGCAAAAAAAAGAGAGAAGCAAAAGCGTGACGATACAAAGGAGATTCGCGCGGATACTCCTTTATGTACAGCTTCAATAGCTCTTTTTGGTCGAGCCACCCCTCATTTTTCGGTCTCGTTTGATTCGTTTCATTATTTATATTTACAAAACAATATTTGCTTATCTAAAATCCAATCTTTTCAACCGGTACAAACATCAACTCTTTAGCTTCCAATAATATACCAACAACTTGGCCGGCCGAGTTGCAGACACAGACCACGATCATCATCATAATCGGACTTTATTCTGTCTGATGAAAATACTAAACATAAATAGATTAACACAAAAACCAAAGTCCATTTGGAGCCAAGCACATCAGTCTTCATTGGCGGACACAGTTGGATATTGTTGGAGAGACAAAAAATCCATTTAATCTTGTTTAATTGAAGCTGTAACTTTTTGTTTCAAATGTTCTTTACTTTAGACACGTGTGAGCCCAGGATCATCACATCGCATCAAAACAATTATAAAATAATTGTTTTTTGTGTTGTATTCGTTGTTGGTCCATTGTTTTTTTTTTGTTTTTGGAACAACTAAACACGTGCAAAATGGTGATTATTATCATGACTACAACAATGTCCCCAAAACAAAATGATCATAATGCTTGCTTAGTGATACACATAGCTCATAATAATCACTGTAGAACAACGGATCCAGAACAATAGAATGAATCCAAAAGAATAATTTACATTGACAGGATGCTGCGCTAATAACCTGCCAAGTTTGAAAATGATGCACAACAACAGCATCGCGGTAAAAGAGCGCCAAATCCTAAGGATGTATGACCTTTAGGATCTGAAATAATTGGTCGCCAACAAGAATTTGGCTTTGGCTCATTAATTATGGAAGATTGGATGATTCTAGAAAATTAGAATTCCAACTTACTAGTGCCATGTTGTATCATATTATTGGCAATCAATGGTGAGCCTAGCTGTTGATGATGATGTTGAATATGGTTATGCTGAGGATGGTGGAACAACGGGGGAGAAGAGGTGGACATTGATGATGTTGATGCAGATGATAGCGTAGATGATGTGGATTGTGTTGGTGATATTCTTGCATTATTATTGCTACTACCTGCTGCTGCTGCTACTGCAGCCGCTGCTGCTATGGATAAATCAAATTTGAATCTTTGAGCCACATCATTGGCGATGGTGGAGGTTCCGGTAGTTTCGATTGCCGACGATGCTGTTGTTGCACCGCCATTAAAGGTTGATGAAGATGATAGTTTGATTGCAGCTTCGGCGGCCGCTGCCAACAAATCTGAAGATTCTTTGTTGGCAGCGGGATTGGTGGATAATGAGGATGACGATGCAGACAATGAACTATAATGCTTTCGATAATATTCCGAAGAATTCAGGAATTGTTTGAAAAAGAATGGATGCAATTGTGCATATGGTAATAGTGGAGAAAACATTTCGCCGATTCAATTCATCCAATGATATGTTGGGGGAAAGGGGTGTTAGCAACAAAGCAATTTGAAATCTATAAATTTTCGCAATCAAACACTTGAAAACCCACACACATTCCAAACAGAATTGGGATTTTTGTTCTGTTCACCATTATTATAACGATTGCTGTGTGCGAATCATTAGAATTGAATTTCGGACTGGATTTAGAATCCAAACATTTGGATTTTAACGATCGAGATTAAAAGTGATTGCTTCAAAGTCACCAACATGAAGATCAAGAATGTCATTGAATTTGAATTATATTTTTTGGGATATTTTCGCTTCCAAGTACATCGCTTTCACTTGCACACACACACACATACACACACCAAGACGGTTTTGCAAATTATTCCATTTCACAAACGGATTGCGACTATTGATGACGTCCAGAAACAAGCTCACGGACACGAACTTGACCACGAAATATTATTCTTCTTTTTTAAAAAAAATATATGAAACACACGCGTACACGTATTCACCGCACTTCACATTGATGGTTTTCTCATGGATCCTTGCTTGAAACACTGGATCGTGAATGAAGGCAATGATACACGCATACAGGTTGCAGCGACCAGGTAAAACACGGTGGCTGAACAACACATAATATTGGCTAACACTTGGGTCAAATGATGAATGAAATGAATGTCATGAATGGATGTTGGAGAATTGAAATGAATGTATGAATGGATCTAGGCTCTTTTGCTCTTCGCGCTCTTTCTCTTTCTTTCACTTTTGTTGAAATAGTGTCGAATCTAACGCCGAAAGAAGGAAGAGAGAGAGAGAGAGAGTGAGATAATATTATGCGCGATCCAAAATTTGATAAAGAGAGCCAAAGGTGAGAACTAGAGATGAAAGATGAAAGTAGAGAAGCTGCAACGAATGCCGTTATGTTTAAAGATGATGAAGATGAACATCCAGATAATGATGTTGGCGGCGCCGCAAGAAAAATTTTTTGAAAAAAATGGCGGCAAAAACTAATGTGAAAATTACATTGCCTGTCGGGAAATATCTATCGATGTCTATCTTGCATCTCTGCATGCTCTTTGCTGAATGTTTGGATGGATGGAATGGCGAAAAATTCAAAATCATTAACAACGACAATGGCGACGGCAGTAGTAATAGTAGCAGCGTAGGGATCTTACCTCAATCTTTTCTGGAATCGACTTATTTTTTTCTCTATTTCCAAACAAATTGTTCGCTTGGTTTAATCTGTCTCATCCATGTTGAATAAATGCACAGACAAGCCAAGACGAGACGAATAACAGATGGTAAAGAGCCGTTGAAGAACATGGAATGGAATGAATCCGAGAAGAAAAAGAGAAATCAAGTCAAGTCCAGCAATCCAACAAAGATCGAGAGAAATCCTGCAACAATTTCAAAAATCTTTCCAAGGGGAAAGAGCAGCAATGGAGAAAACTGGCGCCAAAAAGAGATAGGCGACTTCAAAATTCGTAACTTCACAAAGTAACTGTTGTTACAATCCGACAAAAAGGAACAAAACTTGCAGAGAAAGAGAAATAGATAATGGAATACAAGGAGAACTTCGGCAACATTGGTTGAATGTTAAGGACAAGTTCAAATGATCCTTTTATTTTCTTCACTTCTCCATAATGTTTCTTTCATTTTGCTCCAAAATACCATCAAACATCATCATCATCATCATCATCAGCAACAGCGAAATCGTTGGAAGAAATTTACACTGTTATGGTTGTTGCTCTATTGCTACGAACATCAAAATGATGGATAAATCTCCAAGACTGCAACCGACGGCTGAAGACGATCCGATTTCATCACACACACACATTCACTAAGCATCTTTATGATGACAAGAAAAACAAAACTAAGGTGTGCGAGCTGAAAGGAGTAAGTCAAAGAGCAGAAGTTGCGGAGAGAGGATTCTCTGTTTGGCGCGACGATGAAGACGACCACGATGATGATGATCAGCAGCAGCAGCAACAACAAGAGAAGGAAAAAACGAAACCTAAATTGAAGCTAAAGGTGAAATGTTGATCAAACATTTCAACTAGAAAAAATCAACAGACATCTTAGGGATACAAGGGGGGGAGGATACAGCAAGCGGGAAAGAGCGCTATCCCTGGACGGGATATATCCAGTTATCCTCTCAATTATTGCGGGAGTGGTCATCTTCCAATGCATGTTGAACAAATAACTTGGCGAAGAACAAATTAAAGATGAAGGAAAAAACCGAAAGAATAAAGAGTTGGTCGGCTTTCCATCTACCTGGGATGCAAAACTGGCTATTTGGTGTGTGTGTGAAAAAAGATTCTCACACAGACACACACACACGCATTGGAAAAAACCAACCAATGGTCAGCCTCTGTGTGTGTATATGTGCGTGTGCACATATTAGAACAGGAAAATGATGATCATGATCAACACCCCAAATTACAAATCGTTGTCTTCTCCTTAGCTCCTCAATTACCATGATTCAGAGTTTATTTTCTCCTCTTTCTTGGTTGTCATCATTCAATTGGCGGTTGGCCCTGCCCACCAATACTACAGCCAATGATAGACATGAGGATGAGGGGTTGTTCGTAAGATCAACAATCATCCAATCATAGGGAAGAAATGCAACGTACAAAACCAAAATCTATCATTGAGCAGGAAAAGGGGTGGATAATAAGAAAGGAAAAAGAAACCATAGTCAACCGTAACCACGACCAGGATAATTGCAACTATCGGACATTGTCCATTCAATTATTGGTTTCGGGTTGTTGTTGTTGTTGTTGTTTTTGTTGTTGACAAAATGTCCAGAACATCATCAACAATGATTGGTAATCTTTATTCAGTGGAATAACCGAAAAACATTGAAAACACACGCAATTAACCAAAGAACGAGAGATCATCAAGTGACTATTTTTAGCCAATATACAAATAATATTGTATTTATGGTATCCTACGTCAATAGTTGTTTGTTTCGTTAAAGAATATCAATCAATTGATTGGTTGATTGATTGATTGATTGATTAATGGATTCAATATAAAGAAAAAGACAAGAATAAAATGTATACCGAAAACAGATGTAACCTTAAAGAAAATTGATATTAAAAAATATACAAAATGAATGATTGAGCCATTTTGTCACCATAAATCGAAGTTTGGTTCATTGTGATCAATAATCAATATACATGGTGTCCGTACCTGACCTTTATCTGGATTCTCATGTTTTATGTGACACATTTGGAAAGGATTCATCCTAGATTCTTTCTCCGTGATGGTTAAAACAACAAACGAATGGAGAGAGAGAGAGAGAGAGAGAGAGAGCAAGAGAGTAGGACCTGTTGGTCGTACGAGAAAATTATTGATCTGTGAAGAATGGTATATTGAAGATGATGGATAAATAAGTGTACCCACACTCTACCTGAGTGTCGGAGTATTTCTTTTTTTTTTCATTTTTTTCCTTGGTGAACTATGGGAAATATGCGACAAAGTGTTTTGTATGTCACATACTTTTGTGTTCTTTCTTTTTGAATCTTCTCTCTGGGACACCTTCAGCAAGAAAATAGAAAAAAATTTTGTTGCTGATGTGTGTGTGTGTGTGTGTGAACCATCTCAAATGGAATTGTGAGAGGATGGGATAGGATATATAGTGCGTAACAGAGTCAACAACGGTTCCAAGTGATAAAATCTAATGAATATTGTTAGAAAACTGGGAGGAAAAGAAGAAGAAGAAGAAGAAAAAGGAGAAACAAAAGAACCAAGAAGAGCGTGACAGATCCGAAATTGAAGTGATTATCAACAACACCACCGCCACCGCCGCCGCCATCACCAATATACCATCATGACAATAATATTAAGAATTCCCGTTGTTGTTGTTGGTGGTGGTGGTGGTGGTGTTCAAGTCCGGTAACACTACTGACATACAAAATCATTGGACAAATAACAACAACAGGTATAAGCTAAAGCAATTAAAAAAAAATTGTTCGGCAGTGGTAACAGTGTGGCCGGTATGGATAGTTTCCATCCAGGTAATAACTGGTGGTGATAATAAACAACATCAGAGCACCATAATATTCCCATTGAATGTGTCAATCCGTTGTGCACTAATTACCACACCAAAACAGTGTCCTGGAAATGCAATAATACTTGCTAACAAAATTTTTGATGACACTGGAGAAGGGCAAGAAAAAAGGAGAGGAGAATAACAAGAAAGGGGAGGACAACAGCGAATGTAACCTTGGTAAAAATAGAAAATCAGATCAAATCTGACAAAAAGGAATTCAACCAAAACCGAAGGAACTTAAAACAAGAAGAGAAACAAATCTTGGCCAATCCAAACTTTTGGTTGTTACCACTTCGATCATAATCGAAGCGTTAATCAATAATGATTAGTTTAATTGTTTACCCGAAAACAATATAGCCCGGGATTTGACCGGGAAACGACCGGGAAACAACAATAACAACAACAACAACAATAATAACTGGCAACAAGATATTAGTTTGACGTAGAAATCGCGTAAATCTTCTTTTTGTTATATTTTTCATTTTTTGTACAAAAAAACTTCAGGATTTGTTCTGCACTGTTGATTTGGTTGTTGTTTTGGATCGAATAATCCAATAAATAATTTTTGTTAATCTCATCATATTGCCCGGGTTGCACATAATGAAATTAGACACTTTGAAATTGTTGTCCGTTTGGATGGATGTTTTTTTCCCAGAATCTAGATATCTATGGACCTGCATTCTTGGATTTCTATGGTTCAACCGGTTTATGGTAGTAAACTTGTTCTTGGCCCAACGTAAATTGAGAATCGAATTTTCAGCGAAACAATTTGGGCAAAAGAAATAAGAACAAGAAAAAATCAAATTACCAACAATGATTTAATAATGACAGATGGATGCTTTGATGAGGTGTTTCCATCAAATTAAAATCATCAAACAAAATAATCAATTTATTGACCCGAAACGCCTTTGTTTGAAGGTCAGGCGAAAATCTGATCAAGATCAAGATCATAGGAAAAATTCAAAGGAATCGGCCAGGATTGAGCGCGCCTAATCAGCTTGTCGTTTTTCCCGAGATTTTTTTTTGTTGCTTTCTGCCATGAAGAAAATAAATTGGTCCCAGAAACTTTACTTATTTTTTCGAGGTCAACCAAATTTCAAGTGTCCGCTAGCCAGAATATTGTTGTTGAGCTCAAAGCATTGATCACATTCAACGTTGGAAAGCCAATTATCGGAGCTAGAATTGAAAATCCCCGACTAACAACAGAAAAACAATAATCCTACCTGCCTTCCTAACAGAAATATGGATCCATTTTTAGAAAAGCCTAACAAGAAAATAATTGATACCATCCATCTAATTATTTCCGATCAGATCCGATCCGGTGTTTTCCAAGAAAAACTAATGCAACCAGGTGACGGAACCAGGTCTCTAGCTTTATTGGATTTTTTTTTTGATCCACCAAGATTGGTTTTGTTTTTTCAAAGGTTTCAAGGGAACATTTTGGATCGGATTTTGGATACAAATTTTACTTGAGCTATTTTTATTTATTTTTAATTTATATCTACCAAACTGGATTTGATTGGTTTTGAAGAAAAAACCGCGAAATATTTCGTTACACTTTCCAAAAAGAATAACACGCATTCCGGGTTCATTCTTTCATTCATTCATTCATCCCACAAGAGCTTGTTAGCTTTATTTGGATATTTTATAATTGTGTTGTGTTGGATTTGCAAAATTTGTGTGTGGGCGTCAATCAGAATCAGATTCCTGTGAAAAACAAATGCCAGTTCTTTATTTTCTGATGATTATTATCATTATTGTTATAGTCTAGGCCCGGGTGTGGGCGTCACAACAGTGTGTGGTTTATAGTTTTGACCTTCTTTCTTTATCTACCATTTTTATTTCCTTCCTATATTCTATTTTTGCGGCTATGGTTGATACTGGACAAAAAGCGAAATTTCGGCGAGTAATTATATTTGAAAAAATAACAAGTGTCATATCCATCTTGTGTGTGCTGGTCGGGTAGATGCTTTGGGGCTTAATAATTATATACGGGCTATACTATAACGGTATTGATGATCATAATGATGATGTTGTTTAGAACAGGAGTGAGCAACCTGCTGCCCGCGTGCGGCCCATCAAACATTTTTATGCCGCCCACCAAGCAGTTCTAAACAAGAGACAAAGCTATGTTTCTCTCTCTGATTGGTCCAAAGATGCTTTGACCTGATGACGAGCCGCACTATAAACCTAGGAAAAGCGATCAGCTTTAACCAGTACAAGTCTGTGCATGTTTGACGCCTATAACAACCGTTTTCTCCTCTGATTGGTTCAATGTAATGATTTGACCTGATGACGAGAAACACTATAAACAGTAGAAGAAGGTGTACTCCTCTCTCTCTCTCTTTGGTTGGTCCAATGTGATGATTTGACACTATAAAAAAAGGAGAAGGAGGTGTATTTCTGTTCCCTTGCGCAGAGACGTCATCGTGTAGGTCTACATTCAACACTACTTTATTTGGGAGCCCGGGCAAATAATTTCAAAATTTAAATTGGCCAGTTCATTGAAAAGGTTGCTCTCCTCTGGTTTAGAAGATAACTTTAATTATAAAATCATCATCATTATCATCCTGATGATCTCTCCCATGGACATCACACATTCGGACATGATGAACACCCGAACAACAACTATTATTCCAGTATGTTGGATGATCATCATTTGGGGTGTTGATGTACGCGCGAATACGATCAATTATCTAACATCAAACAACCTGCATTGTTCTATCACCTTTGTTGGGATTCATTGCGCGCGTTTCCCACCAATAAGCACCAATTAGTCTCAAACATCCAGAACATACTGATAATTGTGATGCAAAGACACGAACTAGAATTGATTAAAACAATTGAACTTAAACTAATTACAATGGGATTCGAATTTTCATTGTTTTCAAGGTTCATTTATACTATAAGGGCCTAACAAGTTTCCAGAAAGACGAATCAAGGACAACAGTAGGCGTGGATTTAATGGGCTCCTCCCAAATGAAATTTAAAATCTGGACAGCATCAAACAGCTCAGCATAGTGCGGGAAAAATTGAAAATCGGAATGGGTTGTGTGTGTGTGTGCGTGTGTGTTTGTGAAAGGCATTGGGATAATTGGATTTTTTTCTGCTTAATTCTGATCTGGATTTTTTCTGGATTTTCCCAAATCTTTTTTGTTAACTTTTTCCCGCAGCACATCCTTGTCCTTGATCTTCTATGGTATTTTCAGAGCCCGAATTAAAACCCTGAACCACCAATGTATTGGGCGAAAAGGATCGCTGACATTGAAAAATCTAAGGTAACACCCAGAATCCAGCGTGAATAACATGTATTTGGCTTGTGTGCTATATAATAATCGCTGCCGCCAAAAGAACAACAAGAAAAAGAAGCTTATGGTGGCCATCGGAGGGGGGAGGGAGATGGAAATGGAGAGGGGCAAGAATAGCGAAAAAGGTAAAGCTCCAAACTTGGATACATTGTATGTGATACACAAGCATGTATTTCACTATATTTCCAGAACGTGACCGATTATATATCATTGGCTTTTCGGTCGGACCAAATAAGAATCTCGGCGTGCCTCACCATCCAGAATGGCATCCACCATTTCCAACTAACCAACCAACACCGCATCGGCATCAGCCATAAGGCTTTTATTCTTTTTTCTATATAAAAAAAAATTCGCACGCACACAGACATTACAACTTTGCCTTGAAATCTAGCTTTTTCGCGGCCAATGCCAAATGGTATAATATTAATTTGTGTGCCACAATGCCAGTGTCATGATGGAACCTTAGGTTTGGCTGCATTCTACATTCGTGGCGCCTGTTTTTTTCCAGGCACTTGTTAAGCATCGGAAAAATATTCGCTAGTATTATATTCTTTTTGCAGAATACCCAAGAAATGATATCTGGTATGGCATGTTGGCATGCAGGGTATACGTGATGACGTCTGGATCGTCGTGTGCCGTGTTGCTTGCACACACACACACACACACACACACACCGACATATCAGAATTGTTTACATGTGTATGATAATCGGAGCAATATTGTCAAACCAGAAAATGTTTACAACACATTTGTGTGATGTGTGATTCTGGTCATTGACGTCACTCGTAAACTGAATAGAAAAATGATAGTCGGTGAAGCCAGAACAAGGCGCGCACATGATATTCATGATCGCGTTTGGGGATGTTTTTACTTTTTTTTTTCTTTATTTCTTTCTTTCTTCATTTCACATACAGACACACATTCTCTTGAAAGAGTCGAATCTTGATGTAATTCTTTGAAAAATAGAAAAATTGATGATGATCACGTCAGAGAATAGGTGTGTGTGTGCGAGTGTCTGTTATTTTTTTTGTGTGTGTCAACGGGATTTTTAGCTTGTGTTTCTCAAGCCTGTTTTTGATGATGTTCTTTCCTCTAATTTCCTAAAGGATATTCTCCAACGGTATTCTCTGTTTATTCGGGATGACGAACATCCTTGAAAATTGTTGTTGTTGTTGTTTTTTGTTGTCGTATTTGTTTGGATGTCAAGTTCAGCACATTGATTTGATTCGGATTATTCGGAATTTGTTATTATTATTGTTTCTGTCGTTCTAATTCCAAACATTTTGAAAAATTAGAACATCAACAGAAGCTTAACATTAACCCTTTGAGTGCCGGATGCCGATATATCGGCACGAGATACACTTGCGAAAAATGCCGATGCCGATATATCGGCACGCGACTTTAGCTTCTCATAACTCCTCTCAGGATCATTTTTCCAGAATGAAATTTTGCACAATGCTAGTCTTGGATCTCTGGTTCATTATGCATTTTGAATTTTGATTCTAGCCCTAGCCGTTTGGGAGCTATGGAGAAACAAAACCCCCTTCCTCCCCTTGATAGATCGTTCATACTTTCGAGTTATATGT